>BJBW01005510.1:19096-44944 GCA_004320125.1 Scolopax mira
TTCCAACTCTAAAAATTCAGTGAAATTCAGTGAAACAAATCCTACTGTCTTAGAACTCCTGATCTTTAGCAAATGATTACAAAAATGCTATTTAGAACAGCAGTAAAGTATTAGAATATATGTTTTTAAAAAAAGGGTAAAAGAAGACACTGTCAGAAGGACTACTCCTAAATTGCTATCAATAAATCAACAGCATCCCTTCTTTCCTGTGAGCCACACACTCCGCACCGTGGTTTCTTGGCTCATGGCTACTGCTCTCAGGTACAAGACAGACAGTTCAGACAGAGAGGACGATGCATAAACAAAACTGTTCTCCGCACCCAAGTAAAGAAAATATCAATTACAGGTGCATTTCACTACCTGTGAGCTTTCCCCCTCCATTTGTAGGTCTGTGCCGAGTCAGGATTAATCTTGATGGCTCTGTCACAATCTCTAATGGCAGCATTTGGCTTCTGTAGTTTCACAAAAACACTGTGGGAACAAGAAGGTTTATTATACATATTGAAATACCAAGTTACTAACTTAAGCTAGAAATATTTTTGGATGACTAACAGGCGATCTAGTGAGATAGTACACTTGAAGAGCGGAGTTAAAAAAGATTTCGTAGTGATAATGAAGTCACTGAAATTTAGTTACCAACCCCCCACCATCACAGGTAAATCATAAGCATGAAGTGAAAGCAATTCATTGGTCAGACTCAAGCCTTGCCAGCAATAATAACTTTTGTGCAAAAGGATATATAAATGCAAAGGACAGTTCAATTCATGTGTTTGGCATCTATAGCCAATGGCAACTAGCAATTTGAACAAAACAACAATAATAATATGCATGCACAGTCTTTAAATATATAGTCTTTAAATCAGTAAGATAAAGAAAGCACGAGTTATCATACAGGATCAACAGCTAGAATTATCAAGAACTATAAAAGAAAATAGGAAATGATTCAATTAAAATTAAAAGACTAAAACACAAACCCAGAAAGTAGCCCCAATACCTCATCAGTCATACAGTTATGTAAAATAACTACAAATTTTACAATACACAAATATATCAGATTAACTAGCAGGGCAGTTCTTTAGGAGGTATAGACATCTCAAATTAAAATTCCCTGAAGAAAACACTAAAAAAACCCAGACATTCCTGAATTGACAGAAGTATTTGGTATTTAAGATACTCTATATCAGAACTTTTGTCATTTTACAACTATGTGAAAACAATTTATCAGTGACTGGAGTGCCTGTAAGGAACTTGAAGCCACTTAAAGTAATCGTTAAGGCTTGTTATAAAATAAAATCAGAGTCACATTCTCTGCTAGAATCAAACAGAGGTACAATGTGTCAGGAAACTGTCTCAAAGCTACACCTCACCAATGAGGGACATTCCAATGTGGCTGGCTGCACAAAACTCCTACCTTCACAAATGTACACCCCCCCCCCAAACCTAAACCCAAATCCACCAGAGGTGTATTATTCACAGCACTTAATCAGCACTGCTGTTACACTGCAGGTTTTACAATATCCTAATACACCGTTTGCTTGTGCTTGTTTCTACAACCAAAGACCAAACTGAGGTTTGAACTTCTCCTAACTTTTCATTGTTAATCCCAGTCCTGAGAAAATATGGAACTATAAGAGGTTTTAAAAAAAATATTACTATAACAGCAACAGTGCATTAAGGTACACAAGTAGTGTTCCATGCAAGATCTTTCATACGGGGAGGAAAAACCAGTAAGGTATGTACCAGTTAAGATGTACTAGGATGGAGCAGTTAAAGGACACTAACTAATCACATCAAAGTAATAATGAATTGAACATCTCTTTGAATTATACCTTGCTATGGAAAAGATACAATAAGCTATCAAATCATCCATGGTTAGTGAGGTTTTCATTTTTATTTTTTGTGTAAAAGGGAAAAAAATAGTATCTGTGGGAACTTCTGCAACCTTTATTTGCCCAGCCTTCCTCAAGAATTAGAAGAATGAATACATTTGTACAAAGTTAGGGCAATCACACATCAAATCTGACGATGTCCCCAATGCATTATCTGCACTCAGGTAGATGCAATTAGTAGTAAAGTGGGTATTGAAAGATTGAGGAACAGGTGTGGACTGTTGTATCTGAGACTGTAGTCTACTTCACAATGAATGAATTAATTTAGCAGGTACAACAGGGAAAGAATTTACATAATCCACAATTAACTTCGCATCTAAACAGGGCATGGTTTTCATTGTCTTAATCCCAGAATAACCAGTTTTACAAGTATTTGCTACCTGGCATTATTCTAACTAAACATACCACAAGGCATTATTCATTCTGTTACTTACTCTATTACCAATATTCTGTATATAGCTGCTTCAGCAAATCTGATTAATCACATTTCAGAGAAAAGGCACGGACTGTACTTTTTTCTCTCCCTCATGTGGTTTAAGTTTACGTAGATCCTTATGTTTCCATCCTATTTAGGTTCCTTAATGAAAATAACAGAACAGGCAGAAACATAAATCACTAATTTATGATGACTCACCTTGCCCTTTTGGCATACAAAATGGCCAAACAAGGATTCAGCTTGATAGCATCTGTGAACAAGTCAACAGCCTTCTGAAGATCACCTAAATATGAACATCAGTAAAGTTTCAATCATTACACAATGAAATCACATTCAAGCTGCCAGACCTGCCTAACAGGGTGTTACATCTTGAGGCACTTAAATGGAACATTATCAACAGAGGAAAATCAGTTTCTCCCTCTTGCAATGTTACTAAAGTACAAAATTTCAAAATCAATGCTGGAAGGGAGGAGAGATTTTTCCCTGTTAAATTTCTACATTTAACTTTGTATGCAATCAAATAGGAAGTCACATCTTTTTTACACAACTTTTCACTGCATTAAGACAAACCACTAGAGACACTAATCACAGTATGTAGGGAAGTACTATAATGAGGAATTTGTAATTAAGATGCTGTAGTACCTCATTTTACCCACCCTGTGCAAAACTACAGCTACACTGGAAAGACAGCACTTAAAGGAACTTTTGTCTTCTAGATAGTTTTGGATATCTAACAGGAAGCAGGTTTTCTCTTCCTTGAAAGAATTCAAGTTGTCCAAGATATTTACTTTCTTTTAAAAAGGAGAACCAAACCTAGTGTCTTTCAATATGTACTAAAAAACAATTTATGACCTTCACTTAGAGCATTTATTGCTTCAATCTTCTTCTCATTAGCTTGATCCATCATTTCTTCAGTTACCTAAGAAAATAAAAATCACATAAAAAAACCTAAAACTGTGGGGTCTGGACCAGAATTACCATGCTAAGACAGAAGGAGGAAGGTCCAGTTTTCTGATTCTAGAATCTTGTTTTTAATTTGCATTGAAATAACAGTTTAAAAAAAAACCAAACAAACCAACCAAGCAACTTTGCTTTCAGACATTAGCCACCATTATTTTACCCTTTAAGCATTTGCTAGCTAAACAGAATAATAGCATATTTACACATATCTAGTTTTCATGGGAGTTTTGATACATTTTTTTGGTGTTTTCTGACCTGATTTTACTCACTGAACTTTTCGATGGACTCGAATCTTGGATAAGAAAAGACTGTGATTTTAAGCCTGTAAAAGTTTTCTTCTTTGTAAAAAAAAGAGCCAAAGCAACTGCTGGCTACCTGGCTAACATGGTACTCATCTCCCCTCAGCTGCTATCCTTGGCCACACTCAAAACCTCCCCCTATTTTTCCTACTGCCACAACAATGAAAATATTGCGCTTACCTCCACATTTTCATCTCCCATTTCCTGAGGGTCGTCATTGTCTGGTTCAATCACTCCCTCATTGTCAATTTCTGGGGGAAAACCAAAAACAAGATTAAGCTCCATCTACAATCAAGAGAGAGGATTACCAGAATCATGTTCAAATTGGTGAAATATAATACAAGTCATCTATTTTCCATACCTAAGTCACTCTCTTCACTTTCTGGTTCAGGTGATTTAACTGGCTCCTCTGGCTGTTCCTCTGCTTTGCCCTGAAACAGAAATGTATTTGTAAGCACACATCATTTCTGGCTGATATTTTATTCCCACTCTAATAAATAACAATGCATCAGAAAATCCAAAATTAATCTTCAAAGCATGAGACTGCCCTACAGCTAAACTGTTTTATTTTGAAGATACAAATCTCCTTTTTCCTCCTCTCAGAATAAGTCTATCAGGCATGCAAATAATTCAGAGCCCAAACTTTGACACATGAACTTCTATTATTGTTAAAGCCATTGCACATTCAAATTGTGCAATTCAATAATAAAACCAAATAATCCAGATAATACTGAATTCAGAACGAGTTTTGCAATTAATACTAACCAATCCTTCCAATCTTCCTGCCTTCCCTCACACATTCTCCGGATCAAAAATTCTCTCAATTTAATGCTATTTAGCCAGGGTCCCTTAGCAGTAACCAATAAGCTAACCAATAAGTCAATGATCAAAATATTGTTTGCAATTGCCAAGGTCCGACATCTTTGCCACTTACACATACTTAGAATGGTTTTTCAAATGTTTTCTTATCACCTCCCAACTGTGATACTAATTTCCTCTGAATCCTGTAATTTAGCATGTCATGTCACAGTCTTAAGCTGCTTGTGTGCATACTCCGTGTCACAGACCATACTTGCTACATACACCCAATCCTTCCATACAGTTCTAACTAGCCAGTAAATCCAGCATCCACCATCTTGTTAAATAGAACAAATAAAAAAAATTTCTACTTTTTCTAAAAGAATTTCAGGCTTGGAAAAACCCCTCTACAAATATCTATAAACCAAATTTATTATGTCCTTTAAAACAAATGAACAAAGTAGGAGGGAAAAACTCTTCAATACTGACGTAAAAAGTTGCTAGCTCAACTGTTCACTTCATTAACTACCACGCTCACTAATATTTCTTCTCATGCAAAGATTATAATTTAATCCACTAATGACTACAGAAGAGGTGTATAAACAACGAGAACATAAAAAAAAAAAATAAAATTGAGACTTTGGCATTTGCATTGTCCAGAACATCAGGCATTCAGGATTAGGGAAATGGAGCATGATAACGCTTGAAATAAATTAGGAAACCATCTGTAATGAGTCATCTACAACATCCAATGGACTTCAGAATGAACTCTCCCACTCACTCACCCTAGCATACTGACCTACCCTATTTAAGTGAAAATTGACAGCAATTTTTTCCCTCCTCCGGCTCAGAATTTTTTGCAGAAAGTCCAAATGTTAGCTTTTTATGATAAATTCTTCATATCTCACCTTACTTGTCTCTTCTGTGGAAGCACTGGCTGGAGCAGGTGGTATTGTGCCTCCCATACTTTTCAAGAAAATAGAGAAGAGAAAAAACAAAACAGTGAGATTACCAAAAGATTGACACGCGTTTTATTGATTCAAATCCTGCTGATAATCTCAGCTTTCTGCTGTGATACAAAACATGGTGATCCAATTCACTGTAAAACCAGCAAATGAAAAGCACACACACACCATGTTTTCTCAGTGTCACACAATGCCCACTGTGTCTGTTGGCTCTTTCACCTGGAACCCCACTGTCATTTATACTTGTGCACATTATCCATCCACCCTTTCTCACAAGGAAAAGCTGCCTCCTTGGCTGAAATTTTCTCCTTAAAATGTAACTTATGTTTTAAGTCAAAGCTAAGTTATATTATTACAGATACTACTAAAATTAGAATTATTTTTGGAACAGAGACCTAACAAGTTAGGAAAACCCTAATGGCCTAAAACACTTATGCAATTAAAAAACCACTGCCTAGACAACAATTTCATTTCTCTTATGCATTTCGAATATTCATGTCTTTCTTTACCTCCAAGTTAAGAAGCCGTCCCTGTATAGACAGCATTCTTTCAGTATAGAATAAACTTCTATATTATATGGACTTTGGGTAGCAGCCAGAAATAAGCATAGGCTGAATACTCCAGCTGTTTCATATAACATCTAATCACGCCTAATGGCAAGCTGCCACAAGGACTACCATTCCCATCCGCCCTCTGCCTGGCATTCCCATCTCCTAATAGTTTTCAATTGCTCTGGCCAAACATGCTCTGAAGGGATAAAAACATTTCTGTCAACTCAGCAGGCTTGACCAACTCCCTGAGGCCCCACACAACTGTTAAAATGTGATGCGAGGAAGAGAAGAAGGAACTGGAAGGGTGCAGGACTATTTGCTTTCAAGAATTAGTGCAACATAAAACGATATCCTAAGGATAAAATCCTACAACTTATGTCAGGCTGCTTCAGTCCTGTTCTCCCTTCTTTCCTCCCTCCTATCACCGGCAGCACCTCGTGCTCAGGCCCCAGAGTGGCCGAACACAAACTTGGATGGGGCAGGAAGGGACAGGGATGAATTGGAGAGAGAGGGTGGAAGAGGGAGAAGGAGGTGTCAGAAGTGACAGATTCTGGCACAAGGCCCTGCAGAAAAAGGCAAGCAAACAGCACGACACTGCCTCCAGTCTACAAGGATAAACTGTCAAGATAAAATAACACAAGTTCCAAAAATTGGCATCTTCTGAAGCCATTACAAAAATCTAAATGTGTCCCTGGAATGTTGATGTTACTTAATCTAAGTTATGCCACAAGAACTAAACAACTGCAGTCCAATAAATTGTTACAGGGATAGGCAAAACACACAGCCCTTGTAGTAACTGTTCCTCCTAAATTTTTACCCTTGTAGGCTGACAATAGGGCACACAATTCTTTACCAGTCTGTTAAAAAGATATCAAGAGTTTTCTCTAGGACAATAGGGACTGTCTAGGGAAGCCCTGGAACTTCTCATCTTCTGCACAAAGGAAACCACAAATTCTGAAACATTTTAGTAGTGCTAATAACTAATGTCCAGGGTAGCACAACACACACAAGTTAAGATCCATCTCATGCTTGCTGGCAACACTTTTTTGGTTTTACTTTTTATAAAGAATAAGACTTACAAATCCTGACTTACTGAAAGAAGACTGAGAACCCTCTAACTCAAAAAGGCCAGTAATATTCCCAGCTTCTAATCATGTATTTAACAACAGCTCAAGCTAAAAAAAAAAAACACCAAACACCCAAGAATCAAATTCTTGAGCAATTCCAAATTATCAGCCTCAAAAATCAGATGGTTAAGTCTGACACCTTGAATTATCTCAAGCCTGAAACAACCTCTACCCTCTTCACATCCCCCCTAAAACTTTCCAGGATCAGAACAGTTTATGATATATGTTTAACTAATACATATGCAGGCTTTATAATAGGCTATTATGGTCTGCCAAGGCTAAACATTTTCACCCCCAATCTCTGAAAATGTTTTTATTTTCCAGTCATCATCTATCAAATCTAGAGTTACAGTCCCAGGACAATTCAAAAGCAAGTTACTCCAAAATCCCTTAAAACAGTATTTGATTAAAATGATAAAAAGCACAGCAACTATATATGCAAAGTTTGTGATGTATTTAACCTAACAGTACACAGATACGTGAGACAGACTTAACGGCAAAGGCAGAAACTGAGCTGTATAAACAGCATACACACAAAACCAAAAAAAAACACTTTAAATGAAACCTTTGTGCTAAAACAGAGTTGTGCAATTCCAGTAACAACTCTTGGGAGCTGTCAGGACTCCACTGCAGCAATGACTGCATCACTCATCACAGTGATGAGAAATGCTGCTGGTTGAAAGAACCACAACTGTTATTTCTGCATCCACTTTCATCACTGACAGCAAAATTATCTTTAGCAAGAAATTGGATTACCAAGAATTCAAAAGGGTCAAATTCTATTTGAACAAAACAACAAAAGAGGCAAAAAGCCCTGTTCATCAATTTGGGTTTCTGTGCTTTACTTTTAAGGACTGCTATTGTTTCTTTGCTCAATTGCAGGTTTTTAAAACATGTTGCCTTTTAATGACTCATTTCATAACAATTCATGTTAAAATATTTGTATTTTTATGCAATTATGAAAAAGCAGGCACAAGTAAAAAGGAATGTCAAACACTTTCCAAACATAAGCCTACTCTGGCATATGATTTCTATACAGAGAGCATCTATGTAGAAATTAAATACAGGTTAAATAAAGGTTAGAAAGTATATGAAAACAGGAAAGACACAACGCTTCTGATGCAACATTAACAGCAAGTCAGAAATAAAGCATCTCATTCTGGCTTGATGAGCAGGTAGCATCATTTAAGTTCGAATTATTAACTTTAAGAAAACAACAAATCAATGATCGGAATTTTATTGATGGATTTCAGTATCATTTAGTCATTATTCTCTAATCACTCACATTACCTTGGGGACTAAACCTATATATCTAACATTAATACAGGTAAGCCTGACCAAAATATCAGACTCAATGAGATTATTTCCACCTGAAGCCAAGGCATGCTAAGTTTCGAGCAGTTTCCAAAGAATGAGTAGACCCTATAAACACAAAACAGTCCTACTGCAAACAGCACTATTAAAAAACAGAAGAGGGGAACCTTCCAGGCTTCCAGTTCAACATGAAAAGTAATTTGTCTACTACTACAGATATCCAATAACTCAGTCAAATATTTAGCTCAAATATGTAGAGAAACCAGATAACTCTAGAGAGCTAAAGAAGGTTCTCCTTTGAAATATTTTTTTAACTTCTGAGATAAAGATATCCAGTGAAGATCTTAGATGGAAAAAACATTCCACAACTTCAAAAACTAATTTTTTACTTATAATAAAAAATAAAAATTAACTTGGAAGTTAGAGCCCTTATTAACATGGAGAAAGTTACAAATCAGGTGATCACCTTTTCATTCCTTAATGCTTTCTCTGGCCAAAAGAAGCCAGAGTTGTTCCTTTCCCTCCCAAAATACTCTGTTTACACCTTCAGAATTATGCAACAGAATAATGGATATAACCCAGGGTGAGGCATTGAAGTCTTTTGCACATCAGCAAAAGAAACTGAAGACCTGCAGTAGGATAGAACAGATATGCATCTCCTTCCTAGGCATATGCACAGCTACTGTCAATACTGCAAAACCAAGCTTAGTTAAACAGGATTGTTTTTACAACCATGCTGATACTCAGACATATAAAGAAGTTTAGACGTTGCTGTAAAAAGAACAAAAACCAGCCATTTTTATTATATGGCATACTATGACATGCCAGAATTTACTTATATATATGTATACACAAAACACCACTAGATTTTCAACTAATTACAGCTAATTAGATGAAAAACTATAGTTAATTGTAATCTAATTGAAACAGCAGAAAGCACCGTTAAAATATTTTCAGATTAAAATTTAAAGCAACTTTTCTAAAGCAAATCCCAGTTTGTCACTAGATATGGAATTTTAAACTTCCCCTTTCAGAAAATGTGTTATCTGCGAGGACTTAGTTCTCACATCCGAGCCCTTGAGCGTGGGCTGTAGCTATGAAAGCCAAGCAGAGGCACCCCAGCAGCACACAGCAAACGTGGGGGTTCTCTGCCAGCAGCGAAGGACCTCAGCCTTTCCAAGCTGGTGTTTCTGGGCACTCAGGGTAGAATCCAAGGATGTTTTTATACCGAGAAACACCTGCCTGTGACAGGCGACGAGCAGCGTGAACGGCAGATGCTTGAAGTGCCTCACAGGGGAGCAACATTTCAGCTCCTCCATACCTAAAACTTCAAGGGGCAAAACAAAACACTTTTTTGGGGGGAGGGTGCGGTGTAGCAACCTTTCGGCGCGTTGAACTTTCAGGTTACTTTACGCTTTTGGGTTGCCGGGATAGAAATCCACGCCACTCAGCTCCCCACAAACTCGGCTCGGTTTCTAGGCGGGCTGGCCAGCTCTGCTGCATCATGCGAGCATTAGCTGGGGGGTAACTAATGGCTCTGGGGCTTTCCAGCCTGGAAAGCCGAGCCCCCGAGATGGCCGGGGGAGAAGGGGGGGAGGAAGGGACGGACAGAGGCTTTTGCAATGGAAATAACCAGAGTTTTAAATCAAACAAACACCACAAAACAAAAACACCACAACAAAACAATAACCAATCCCTTTGAACGCTCCAGCCGTAACCGCACCGCGCCCTGCGGCGGGAAAAAAGGGAGAGGGAGGAGGGGGTGCGTGTGTGTGTGGAAGGCGGCCGCGCAACAGAGCCGCTCCCCGCCGAACACTCGTCGAACAGGACCGGACCGGACCCGACCGACCGGCCGCCCCCCACCTCCTCCCCGGCCACGCGGCGGGACCGCGCGCCGACGCGTGCCGCCCGCCCCTCCCCCCGTCCCCCTCACCGCCCCCCTCCCCTCACGGCCACCTCAAGGGGCGGCGGCAGCGCAGCGCAGCGCGGCTAGGCGACCGACCTCTCCACCCACTCGCGGAGAAAGGCCAGCTCTTCGGTGTGCAGCAGGCCCGGGTTCTGCTTGCAGAGCCTGACGAAGGCCCGCAGCTCGCTCAGCTTGCGGGCGTCCATGGCGGAGTAGCGGCGGCTGGAGAAGGCGAGGGGGAGGGGAAAGAAACGGTGGCGCCGACCGAATCCCGCTCGCTTCCCTGCCCAACCGCCGCGCGGCGCCGTGGAAGCTTCCAGCCGGCTCCGCCCCCCCCAGGCCCCGCCCGCGTTCCACATGGCCACGCCCACCCCGTGTCCTGGCCACGCCCCGCTGCCGCGCAGCGGCGGGAACTTTCTAGAAGCGGAGGGGGCCGCCGAGTGGGAGAGTTTTATTACGTGTCGCATCGTTGTGTCTCTTTCCTTCTTCACTCCCTGATGTTGTCCCCCGCCTCTCCCCGGTTCTGCTGTGACCCAGCTTCCTCCTCGCATCCCCTGCTACCGTCGAGACAGGCGCTTGCGCCGGCCGCCTATGCTACTGGCGGCGGCACTCGCTAATGGCGTCATCACGCTGCGCGGTGGCGAAGGAAGGCCCCGCCGGTTCGGCCCGGGCCCCACGCCAGCCTCTTTCCTGGGCGATGTCGCTTCTTCCGGCCCAGGGGCTTGTGGCGGCGGTGAGGGGCCGGCGCGGCTTCCCAGGTCAGAGACGTGCTACCCACGCCTGCCGTAGTGTACCTCAGAGGGTCGGTGCCCCGCTTGGGCCCTGTCCGGGCCTGCGTACTCGGAGCACGTACCCGGGTGCTACCGCCGCTCAGAGCCCTTCTCCCCTCAGCACCAGGGTCCCCCCGCGGCCTGTTCGTTGTGGGTGCAAGGGGCGCGGGAAAGCGGCTGGCCGCGGTCACGGTTGCACTCGGGGGAAGAACGGCTTGTTATGCGAAAAAGAAAGCAATGATTCCAAGAAAGTGGAAAGCTCCTTGCCGTCTTCGAAATATTGCTTTATTTAGTGTCTGTTGCGTTCCCTTGTCTCGTTGCAAGTTATACGATTTGTTTTCTCTGTAGGTGGAGAGAAGCAATGAAAAACCTCTCTTTATAAACTGCACAAAAGGCTGTGATTGTATTTCGCTGCCTAAGTCTCCAGACTTACTCCAGTCAGTCATCAACGTAGTGAATGCTTTATGTTTTGACTATTGGTTGTCACACATAAGTAGTCTTCAATTAGTGGCTAATCATACTGGCTCCCACAGAAAATCCATGATCTGTATCTTCTGCTGTAAATTTCTGAGCCTCAGCCCCTTGAAAAGCAGGCAGCTGCACTGATTGTATTACACTTGCTTGTGCTACTGAAGAGTTAATTGTCATTTGTCCTAAGAATCCAGTGCCATGCTAGGGCAGCATGAATTGTGATAAGTGATATAAAAGAACCAGTTTTGGAAACATCATCTGGTAGATGTTAGGAAACTGATTACCATCTCCTTCCATTCCTCTGATTTGTACCTAGACACAAACAATTGTGACACAAAAAAATGTGACTAAGAATTACAAGGTTGGTAAAGTTTGTGACAATTATATTAATTTTTGCTTTTATCTTATCGTGCGCACCCCTAGATCCCAAATGCGCATTTGTAATTCTCTTTAAAACTTGTCTGCTTTGGATGTGTGTGAATTTGGAAAAGGGATACATAACTGTATGCTGAGGAACGGTTTTCAATTTGGCTAATTCTAATGTCAAGTAAATTAATTACATACACAGAAACTCTTAATAATCTTTCATACAGAAAAAAAAATACATCACTGTATAAAGCTGTGGAACTGGAAAGGCCTTGAAAACTCTTTAATTGTTCCATATGAGTATTTTTGAAGACACAGTCAAGAAAAGATGATATACAGGCATTGTGCATCAAGCCCTGCAGTGTCTGAGGAAAGCAAGAGAGGGAGAACATGTGTAGGAATTGGGCATGTGCAAACTGACATAGCTCTCTGGGTTTTCTTGCTGGATTGTCAGGTTTAGTATATGTTAATTTCTTTCAATCTGTTCTACGAATATTTGGTCATTAGTTGAGTTCTCTATACATTGTTTCATAAACTATTATGGTACAAAACAAATTGAATAGTTAGGGTGTGATATTTATGGCGTATAAGGTGAATGAATGTTACCAAGAGTCAGATGACTGGAGTATAATTCTACAGTTTGCTAACTGGAAAGGTCTTTTACCTTGATGTGCTTTTTTTTTTCCCTCTAGTTTGCAAGTCATGTGGTCTCCGAAGATTTTCCATCCAGCCTGCCCAGCAGAAGAAGATTCCAAACCGGTATTTGGGCCAGCCCAGCCCCTTCACACACCCACATCTTCTCAAACCAGGTTAGATTCAGGCCCTGTATAAGCCAATCATTGGTATTCATTCTTGTCTCTAGTTTACTGAGATGCCTAGGACAGAGTATTGATTTGCTGTATCATACAGGTGTCTGTGATTTCAGCTGTTGATAATTACCTTCATTAGGCAGTAATTATATTTAGTACTTCATTTCCTTGTCTGAGATTATACTGGTTCCAAAAATAGACTTTATGTATTAGCTTTTTCCCTTTTTCTTGTTGAATGCTCTGTGTCACTGACTTCAGAACCGCAGTGGCATTTTGTGAGTTCGTTGCCCTGCAAATACATATGATTTATGTTAAGGGCGAGACCTTTGTACAACCTGAATTGCTAGAATGCTTCACATCCAATGTCTTGTGAGACACAAAATAAAGGTGTCATTCAGAAAAGCAGATTGGGGAGATTTACCGATAGAGAAACACCACTTTTCTAAAGAGCATGCCACTTGAAGAGTATTCAGGCTGTGAGGAAAAGAAGAAAAAGAGCCTTGTGGCTGTTAAGTCAGACAGTAGTGATGAAGGAGAAGCTGAGGTTGTACAGTTCTATGAGATAAATGAAAAATGAGCATGTGGGTACGAGGTGTCTGTGATTAAATCTATAGGAAGAAAAAAAAAAAAAGGAAATAAAAAATATATTCAAGAATAAGTCCAGGAAAACATTTTGATTCGGTGTTCTTTTTCCATAGATAGGTATACAGAGAGAACAGATGAACCATGCACTTATATATAACTGTAGAATAATTCAGGTCAGAAGAAGCCTCGCAAAGTTAGTGGGTCCACCCTTTGCTCAAGGCAATATTCTAACTTCAATATTAGATTAAGTTGTTCAGGGCACTGATTAACGGCTCACAGTAAATGAGGCTGTCACTTTAAAAGTATTCACAGCTGAAACACTCGAGATTAATTGTAGGTGCCTATAGTAATTTTTCATTTAATAGAGGAGATGTTTTCCTTAAAATAATACAAAATTATTTTATTACAATTATTGTTTTTAAAAGCAAATAGTTTTAAAGCAAAGAGAATTTTCAGGCCTTCCATCAGAAGACAAATGGGATTCCCATGTTCCACCCGCAGCTGCTAAACTTCACTGGACTCTGTGTGATAGATAACTGGAATGCAGTGGAGTATAGGAAATTAGCAATATAATGTAGAAATGTGGGGTCAGATTGCATTAAAACAATTTCTGTGTTCTCTGTCATTTTTAGATCTATGAGTAAATGAAACTTGGTGGATTTAGTTTTTTCTTTAAAAAAAAAAAAAAAGACTTTCACACCCAATATGGGGATATATGGTGTGGAAAAGGAGTAAAATGTAATGCAAATACAACATATTTGATTTTCGTAAACTATATTTTCAAGGAAAAACATTCTGGATAGAACTTCCCCACCCATGCAGGAATCCACTTTCAGCACAAGTCAAATTTCAGTTGTTATTCTAGAATTATCACTGCTTAATATATTAAAGAGGAAGAAGAGACACTGAAAGTAGAAAGTTAACAGTACAAAGATGCAATCTGTGTTAAAATAGGGTATTAGCCAAAGTACTGATTAAGGCTTACATAGTAATGATAGTTAAGAAGTCTCACATTTTTAAAAATACATACTTAAGCTGTTGTTGGTTGTTCTTCCAACTTCAGTCTGGTTTTGGTGAGTATCTTGATTGCTGACTTCATGTCCCTTGCGGCTGGAACAGTTTAAAACTTGCTTTCATCTCAGAGATCATTTGTTTAGTTAGAGTTATTGGGAATGTAGTATTTGACTTTGGAAAAATCCTAATTGTTAATTATTGAGAAAAATCTACATCTGCCTTGGAGAAGATTCCTTCTCTTAATTGGAGTCTGCCGCCAGCCTGCAGTTTGTGGTTTCTTTCTGTCTGGAATCTTGTGACTGGTTAGACTCTGCAACGTCTGTGTTTTTACCTGATCTCCCACTGTCTAAACTTTATGGTTTAGAACTAGTTACATTATGAGTTGACTTAGTGTGTATTTGAATAGACATTCTAGCTTTATCTGAGTAAATTAATGCCCAACCTCAGGAGGTAATCCTCTGTTCAATGTCCAGATGCTGTAAAACCCATCAGTTTTCAGCAGTCAAAGTCCAGTTTGCCTTGCCCCTTCCCCTTTTTTTACATGTTGTTCTGAAAACATCTATCTGTTTTGGATGTTTGTCTAAGTCTACCATGTTTTGTGATTTTTGCTTTTGCACAGAAATACGTAATAGAAAATCTAAGTTGTTAAAAAAATTCTGTCTTTGCATACTGGAGGAGCAGATTGACTGAGGATGTGCTGTTGGGGTGGAAGCTGAAGGGGTGCATGAGAGAGCAATGGAAAGGCTGATGAGGGACCCCAGTGAAGCCATCCATGCATGTGAAAGGCATGAGGGAGTAGGCAGGAATCAGGCATGCAACTAGGAAAATATCACAAGTGCCTTGAATTTCTTAACCTGATTTGTCCTGTGTTTGTAGGAGAGGTAACCCCGGGACTGTCACAAGTGGAATATGCTCTTCGCCGACACAAACTGATGGCATTGATCCAGAAGGAGGCCCATGGCTGGGATGGATTGGACCACACAGTGATTCTGCTGTCCAACCCCACGTATTACATGAGCAATGACATCCCCTACGTTTTCCACCAGGACACTAACTTCCTGTACCTCTGTGGGTTCCAGGAACCTGACAGCATCCTGGTGCTGCAGAGCATTCCTGGCAAAGCGCTGCCCTCCCACAAATCCATACTTTTTGTTCCCCGGAGAGATCCAAGCCGAGAGCTGTGGGATGGGCCCAGATCGGGCACGGATGGAGCAATTGCTCTCACAGGAGTAGATGAAGCTTACACCATCGAGGAGTTCAGGCACTTGGTGGCTAAGCTGAAAGGTAACAAATAATGGAGGGGGAATGACATGAGCCATGGTTTGCAGGGTGTGAGTGATACTGTTTTGGAAGGTGGTCTGTGACATTAATTCAGGACTATCATGAACTTGAGGAGGCACAAGGGGTATGAAAGTATGACAAAGACAATTGGAATTTCTTGTTAGTTTCTTGAGGGTCACTAATGGAAATGTAGTTTTAGAAATAATAGGTTTCTCTCCCCTCTGAATTTCTTGTGTGCCCATGTGAACACCAGTGTGCACATCTGTGAAATGTAAGGAACAGGATAAACAAGAGAGCATCGCACACTGCTTTACTGTTTTAGTTATATTTTTGCTGACAGAGCCAGAGCCAAACAAAGCATAGGAATCTTGAAGGTATTTTATTCATAACAGGCTTGGAAAATGATTCACGCAGGGAGGTGGTTAATCTATTCAGCTTTTTTAGCTATGTGTTAACTTGCTTTTGAAATACGAAGATTGCTGTCTTTTAGATGTGTTCTTTTGCATCTAACATCACTCTCTAGACTCAATATTTATAATCCAGGATGAACGTAAATGCATTATAAAATGGCTTATAAAAAGGCTTATGACAATATGAAAAGGACAACAGCTTGGGGGAATTACATAAATAAATAGAGTGAATGCTGAGGTTTTAAATACCATCTCAGATTCTAGTTCTTTTGTTTTCCAAAAAATGATATATGAAAATAGAACAGTCACAGGAAGGGCGATGAGGAGGATCAGAAGTATGGCGTGTGTATGAGATACATGATGGACAAACCTGCTCTGTTTGAAAAAGATAACAGAGGGGAGGGTGTGAGAGATGTGTATGGTTATGGCTAGTGCAGAGAGTAAGAATGATTTGTGGCTATTTTTCATAATTTACAAATAAACACTGAATAAAATGATCGGATAGCAGGTTTTGACACCTTGTAAGTTTTGAGTTGTAGATTATTCTTGGAAGGTTTGGAATGTCAAAAGTATAAATGGATTCAGAAGTTTCCATGGGGGAAAGGTCTGTGAAAAGCAGTTAGTCACCAATATGAAGATGCAGTCTTGAAATGAAGAAACCAGAAGTAAGGAGGATGTACTAGGGGTAATACTCTTTCATAAGTGCCCTGTTTATTAAAGACTTTTTGGAAGCACCTGCTAATGGCTACTTTCACCAAAGAAGGAGGGCCTAGGTAAGCCTTAGCTGGGACTCAGCATGACTTTCCTACTCTTTTTTTTTGACTCAGCATGACTTTCCCATTTGAAACATTCCTGTGGAGAGAATGTGTGTGCTGATGTTCTAAATAAATTTCCACATTGGTTAGTATGTTTGTCCTCAGTAAGTTCATCTTCCCTGAATGTCTGAAATAAGCAGCTGTCCCCCAAAGATATTCTGAGGTATAGTTAATAACGACCCTGATTCCATGCTATGGATAAAAGGCAGATTGCCTTATGGCATCACGAGGAACAGACTACAGGACAGAGAGATTGACAACATGCACCACTGTGGTGCAATGGCTGCTTAGCTTATAGAAGTGCAACTTTGATATGCAAACTCTGAGTGTATATGTGCAAAGTACATTCAGTGATAATCATAAAACTTAATAATTGCATGGAAGTGGGGATTTGTCAAATCTACATGCTTCGCGTTGGTAATTGTACAGATTTTGAAGAGATCACAAGTATCCTGTGACAGTGAAACTGTGTATATGGTCTGTAAATGCAGATTTAGAGGAAATTAATTTTTCAAATACTGCAACAGGTCTACTTTAGGAGGAGTGAGTTTGTTCAGTATGGTGAGGAAGTTTCTACGTTTATCTTTGTGTCAACTTTTATTTTGTATTCCAGGTGAGTCAAATATTGTTTGGTATGACTTGACAAAGCCAGTGCACACAGAGCTGCACTCTGACTACATGCAGCCCCTGGCTGAGATAAAAGCTCGGAACAAAAACCACATCCAGGGCATCCGACATCTAGTGCAAAACCTTCGGCTGATCAAATCTCCTGCAGAGATTGAAAGGATGAAGATAGCTGGACGAGTGACAGCAGAGGTATGGGGTCGTGTGCTCTCCAAATTAACCAGTACACTCCTTTAAAGAGGAAAGAGGAGGGGGTTGGTGGTGGAGTGAAATGGGCTGGAAGGATATAGCTTTGGTCTTAATCCATTACTGAACTGCTGTCTGTCAACCAACGGCTGGGCTCAGCTGCCTCCACAAGACAAGTAGAAACAGGAAGGCAGCTTGGACTACCAGCTTCTCTCAATTAGTGTAACTCCAGCAAAGAAAAGCTAACAGCAGTTAGATTTGTTTAAAAGCAATATCCGTTCATGAACAGAGGTAGCCTCTTTACTCTTTTCCCAACTTCCCTACACCATTTTCTTTCCCATTTACCCTATTGTTTTGAGGAAACAATATTTTTGTGAGCACATTGTCTGTGTATGTCTCCCAATTCCCCCTTATCCATCAAATACCTTTTGAACTCAGTGGCCAGTTTTAAACAAATCTGACAGGTAACCTCAAATGCAATTATGTTTTTGTAGATATTAAAATAGATAGCCAAATAGAATAGAGAGGCACAGCTCTGACTCTGAGGTCATTCTCTGAAAGAAAAGCTGCACAGGGCTCTCCTGTTACATGTGATGGAAACCATGGGTGAGACAACCTGTACAATGCCAACCCATGGGATCAGCTTCAATCCTTTTTCAAAAACTAGAGTCAGTCAGCCCCTAAATACAATTTCATGGGAAACAGAGCTTAATTGGTTCTAGTCTTGACAGAACTGTGCATTTTCAGCTGTGGTTCCTGTGTTCCGGGCCAGCTGATTTTAGGCCTTCCTCGAAAGAGCAGGTAAGAAAAATAAAGAACTTCTTTCAAGTTCAGGCTGCTTTGCTAATTGAAAGAACTGCCCTTCTTTTTCATAGGCTTTCGTAGAGACAATGTTTGCCAGCAAATCCCCAGTGGATGAAGCCTTTCTGTATGCAAAGGTGAGTTCTTCATGGTTGGAGGTGAGATAGAAGGGCTGGATGTTGGTTATCCTTCCAGGAAACTAGAAATGTAAAATCTCTCTTTAATGTGCCTCTCACTGTAGCACATTTCTTCACCCAACTCTTGTGGTCCCTAGGACCACATAATATAGTTATTATCTTATTCTATAATACATTTCTCTTGTACAGAATTTAAGTAGTTATAACACCTATTTGTAAAGCCTCATACTGCATCTGATTATCACAGCTATCTTGAAGCAATAGATGCCTGTTAATTATAAAATGCGGACTAATCAGCCTGCACATTTGGTGTGGAATTTCATGAGGCATTGCACTGAGATGCCTGTTTGAGAAACATCAGCAGGATTTCACCTGCTGTTATGACATAGATGGGCCTGTGCTGATATGGCACTGAGTAGCAGTACTGACTTGTAAAAAAAAAGTATTTTAAGTGTATTTTACAGATCAATTTTTCACTCCAGATCAGGATTGTAAAACTTACTTGTAGACATGTCCTGGACTGTTCTGTCCCACGTGGTTTTGGTAATTACAGAAAAGACATAATATATTGAGGATATAGAGGATCTTTACAGGTGTGTTTATTAATTTCTATGCTTTCATCAGCTTCATCACTCAAGAAAAGTAAAGATCTTGAAGCTTACAGTGCCTTTTTTTTTTGTGGTTTTTTTTTTTCCTTCAGACAGTGGGGTAGTGCATCCTTTCAAACCTTAATTCAAGAGAATCATGAAAATAGATAGTGCTGTAAATACACTAGTGTTTTGTCATTGTAAAAGACAACAGCAAAACACAACTGTTGTCATGCTCACATTGAGGATCTTTGAAAGTTCAGAAAGTTGTATGGCAACTAAGAGAATTACTCTATATAAGGACAAATCCTCACTTGGATTGAAGGCCTCAGCACAAGAAGAATGTGGACCTGTTGGAGCAGATCCAAAGGAGGACCAGAAAGATGGTCAGAGGGCTGGAGCACCTCTCCTGTGAAGATAGGCTGAGGTAGTTGGAGTTACTCAGCCTGGAGATGATAAGGCTCCAGGGAGACCTTATAGTGGCCTTCCAGTACCTGAAGGGGGGCTACAAGAAAAACAGAAAGGGATTTTTTGCAAGGACATGTAGTGATACGGGGTAACAGCTTCAAACTGAAAGAGGTTAGATTTAGATTAGGTATCAGGAAGAAATTTTTCACTCTGAGAGTGGTGAGAGACTGGATCAGGTTGCCCAGAGAAGCTGTGGATGCCCCATCCCCGGAAGTGTTCAAGGCCTGGATGTGGCTTTGAGCATCCTGGTCTGGTGGGAGGTGTCCCTGCCCATGGTAGGGGGGTTGGAACTTGGTGATCTTTAGGATCCCTTCCAACCTAAACCATTCTATGATTTATGACAATATAATGAATGTTTGATATGGTATTGAACAGCTTGCACCAGAAAAAGCTTCCTTCGGACCAGATGCAGACTTAAAACACTCTATTGAAAAGTGGATAATTCTGTATTTTTTCTCCTCCAGTTCTTGGAGAAAAACACTTCTTGGGAAAACCCTCAATGCTGCTTTCATTTAGGGAACTCACATTCTAGTTTCACTTTGTGTTGTACAAATTAAGAAAACAGTTGTAGGATGTGAATCATAATAGCCCCAGGGCAGTTAATCACCTGGATCAGCACTAACAGTCTCCTCCTCTGTGAATTGGTATTCCAGTTTGAATTCGAGTGCCGGGCTCGTGGTGCTGACATCTTGGCCTACCCCCCTGTTGTTGCTGGTGGCAACAGATCCAACACTTTGCACTATGTGAAGAACAATCAGCTCATCAAGGTAAATTATATGCTGTCCAGTAACTTAAAATGCAGTACTGTGACATACTGTCCCCATATGCGTTCCCTAGCTGCTCTTTGTTTTGACTGAGCAGATCAAAATACTTAAATACTTATTTTCCAGTGAGCAGGGGAAAGGAATCCTACCCTGGTTAGTTTTACTGTCAGCGAAAGATTAATTTCACTCCATGTAGTCTCTTTCTCTACTCTTTGCACTTTCTGCAGTATTTTCTGAATGCTGGAAGGACTTGCAAATAACTTCATTGAGCGAGCAGGTCTGCTCCCACCCCAGGAGCTGGCTGGATTGCTGACCTCACAAAGGAGAGGGAGCGCTGCAGCAGGCAGAGTGAAGGCACTGTGGGTGTCTTCTGCTGTCACTTGCTTTGCAACGTAAGGTGCAGTAGTGCATTCCTGCTCTGGCAAAGCTGAAAAGCATTTGGGCCAGCAAAGCAGGAAAGGGGAACAAGGATCAGTGTTAAATGTTGAGAGGTGTATTAGATAGGTGGCTGCATGTAAACTAATTTGTCTTATTCTGAAGATTAAAACTATTGAACTGAACCCTCTCTAGCTCTCATGATTTAGATTGAGATAAGTATTTTCAGGAGCAATTCACTGCTGTGAATTGTGAGATTCACTCTCAGAGGAACATGTTTTTCCTCTGTCTTAATGCAAGATGAAAATTTCCCACTAGCATTGTCTTTTCTTGAAGCTAGTGTGCTAGCAGACCTTGAAGTGATCTGCAGAGACAGATAGACAAAAGATATGACAGGCTGCTTTTGGCAGAAAGAAACCTCCTTTGTTGTACTGTCATCCAAGGTCAAGCGTGCTCATGTAACTCCAGTTGCTTCTGTTGAAGTTGTTCAGTTAAATGACTGTCACTTGTTTTTTTCAAAACTGTTAAGTAGGAAGTTAAACCCATAAACTTGACTCTTTATTTTCCTTTGTGTGCTACTTCCTGCAAATTTTGTTGCCAAATAGGCTAACAAAGTGTCTAATTGGAAGGTATCTGAAAGCTGCTTGTGGACTTCATTCAGTCCACCACTTAGTGGACTGAGCTTTTAAGAAAGAGGACAAGCTGCATGACATAAGGCACTTGCTGGACAATCAAACCACAGCCTGAGTTCCTTTAGCCAATAAATCATTACTTAGCTTAATAGCTTAGAAGACAGCAGGTGCTGTAATTTTATATTTTACTTAAAGATTTGAACCAGCTGTTCTGAAAAAGTTAAAAGTACAATTTAAATGGATAGTTTATGGCCTGTCTATTCAGTGGGATCTGCTACTTTATCTACTATGTGAGTGTTTGTGCCACTTAACTGTACACAATGATAGTAGCTGGTGGAATTAGTGCTAGCAGTGAAATTCTGCTGCTTATTTTTTCCCTTAACATGCTAGAATGATTCCTTGTCATTCCACATCATGGCTGTTTGCACAATCATGGGATCTGTGGAGTGAATCTCTATAAAAGGCCTTGGATTACATGTAGTGTAAATCCATAGTGAATTTAATGCAAACTTTTGATATTGAGGTGCTGGAGCGGGTACAGAGGAGGGCAACAAAGCTGGTGAAGGGCCTGGAGAATAAATCATACGAAGAAAAATTGAGGGAGCTGTGACCATTTAGTTTGAGGAAGAGGAGACTGAGGGGTGACTTCATCACTCTCTACAACTACCTGAAAGGATGTTGTAGAGAGGTTGATGCTGCTCTCTTCTCACAAGGAAGTAGTGATAGAACAAGAGGGGATGGATTGCAACAGGGTAGGTTTAGACTAGACATTAGGAAGAAATTCTTCACAGAAAAAGTGGTCAGATACTGGAATAGGCTGCCCAGGGAGGTCGTTGAGTCACCATCCTTGGATGAGTTTAAGAGTCATTTAGATGTAGTGTCCAGGGATATGGTGTAGGGAAGAACTTTGTAGAGTAGGGTAGATGGTTGGACTCGATGATCCCAAGGGTCTTTTCCAACCTAGATAATTCTATGATTCTATTATTTTACAGATCTCACTGCTCTATTTGTTGTTAGTCCCCTTAAGGAGGGAAAACAAGGCAGTGATTTTGTTGCCGACCCTGTCTTTTTTTTTGTATGGCTTTTTGAAAGATGTGCAGACAATGATTTAATTGACATGGAACAGTTTTGCTGAAGTGAATTGGAGGTTCACATCTCCAAAAGTTTTTTTCTTAATCACCAGGCAGATTCAGAAATATGTTAGAGCAGGCAAGGAAGTTCCAGAAGAGAACAGGGAAGATGGTACAAGCTATTCAATAGTGTGTTTACAGGAGTGGTGTTACCTGAAACAAAAGCTCTCAAAACCAGAAGCAGTTTAGAGAGGAGATATTGCTTTACTCAACATCAGACGCTAGGTGGAAATCCACAAGTGTAGCACACCTTACCAGAGTCATTCACCATTATTTATATACAAAAGATTCTCATTGTTCTGCCTACCTAATACATAATTCCACCTATGCTTACATATTCATTAGGATGACCGAATAGCCCTTTTGCACGTGCATATTAATTTTTGCAGCACCAGCAAAACACTTTTGCGGAGATGTGAGCTCCTCAGTAGTTGTTTGGGTAAGGATACCCTTCCTCACATTATACTTTGAAGGTATTGAGTCATCTCAGGTCAGTAAAAGTTTACTGTACATTTACCAGCTACTTGAGGATGATAAGAATGTCCTTTGAAGTAGCCACAACTCTGTCTTAATTGGTACAGGACTACATATTTTGACATATGAGAGAACCTTGAGGTGATTAACTACTACTTGTTATCCCATCCTTATCACTATCAGCTTGGTGACCAGCTATTTTCTCACACAGTAAGAAGCTCAGAAATTAACTCATTTTAGATGGCATATGGTTATAAACAAAGCAGGGGCCTGCCTTTGGATTACAGTGATACATTTGCAGAGAAGTGATTTTGCTGGGTCCTCCTACCTTGTGACAAGGCTAAATTTTTAGCTGTTAGTCATCTTATGGGTAGCTCAGAAATCTACATTCCTGTTGTAAGACCCTTCTGTCACAGTTATTAGCAGAGAACTTCTAGTAAAAGGAGTAACTGGTGTAATTTCCTGGAGTAAGCACTCCGGGTGTGAGTGGGACTGAAGTCTCAGAGTGCAGAATAGTTAAAGGAAAATGTCTTTTTTTACTCCAAAGTGTTTGAAAATCAGCATGTTAAGAGTTCAGGCTTTAAATAAGCACAACAGTCAAGAGACGACCTTGCAGAGAAACAATCCAACTGGAATAGCCTATTTATAGACAGTAGCACCTGAGGTGGTGTTCTGCAAAAGGAATTCACATCTCTGTAGCTGCTTTGCAAAAATAAATACGTAATCTCCTTTCCTGCTCTCAGACAGAAAAATCAATTCAGTTAATAGCCCAGCTGACCCACGGGGCATTTTTTTTCCTGTTATTCTCTAGGATGGTGAACTGGTCTTGCTAGATGGTGGATGTGAGTCTGCCTGCTACGTAAGTGACATCACGCGTACCTGGCCCGTCAATGGAAGGTATGCTGCAATAAGGCTGTTTTGAAGAACTTTGAGAAGCTCTTAAATAACTGATGGATTGAGTGTATGTGTGTTAAATCTCTGCAAGTAGGTTTTTAATGTGTCCCATTCTGTGGTTCTTCAGAGTAATCAAATTATATAAACTAATCTTTGAGCATGAGAAGCTGTATTCCCCACTGCCTCATTAATTACTGCATGAATATGTGTGATTACTGCTATTTTCAGCTATTATAGCTGAAAAGTGCTTAAAGTGCAGAGAGAGCTTTTGTGCATTCAGCTGTGGCTGACTCTGGTTGTATGTAAGAAAACAGGAGTGTAGTTGACCTGTGCATGGCTCTTGTCAGTTGTGAATTTGCTGGTGTGGTGTCCCTGTGGTTGTGTGTTTGATTCCTGTGTGTTTTGGCTCAAGTGCATTCTTTTTCTACAGTAGCTTTGCCTTGGTTTGTTTTGGGGTTAGTTGGCAGCTGAGAAACCCTGCTTCTACCCAGTGTATTGAAGGGCATGTGGCAGTGATGGCTTGTCTGGCATTTCATATAAGGAGCCAGTTGCTTTCCTTTCTGACTTTCCTTGCTCCAACATTAAACTGAATGTGTCCTAAACCCTGGTTCTGTGTAGAGGTTTAATTGTGAGAAATGTTCTTTATTCCTCTTGTCAATGGTTTTCAGGTTCACCAAACCCCAAGCAGAAGTATACCAGGCTGTGCTGGATATCCAGAAGTCCTGCCTGAGCCTCTGCTCCCCAGGCATGAGTCTAGAAAATATTTACAGCCTCATGCTGAGCCTTATTGGACAGAAACTGAAAGAGTTGGGGATACTAAAGAGCAGCATCACTGACAGCCACTTCTTCAAGGTACTTAATTTTTTTTTTTTACTCCAGCTTCCCCCCACTAGGCCTGACCGTTTTCTCCTTGGGTTATGTTGGTGGCTTTAGTTTGGCCCAGGAATGTGTTTTTGAGAGGACTCTTCTATTTGTCCCCCCTCACTATGCTTTCATTCATGTTGTGAGCTGGTCTTAGCACAGGATTGAATTTCTCTGATGAGGCTAAACATGGGAAACTAAGGAAATGTGGGCTGGATGAGGGGATAGTGAGGTGGATTGAGAACTGGCTGTGTGACAGGACCCGAAAGGTAATGATTAATGGAGCAGGTTCAACTTGGTCCATTCCTGTTCAACATATTCATCAGTGACCTGGACGAGGGGACAGAGTATATCCTCAGCAAGTTTGCTGATGATACCAAACTGTGAGGGGTGGCTGATACTCTGGAGGGCCGTGCTGTCATCCAGCGAGACCTGGACACGCTGGAGAGCTGAGCAAGGAAGAACCTAATGAGATTCAACAGGGAAAAGTCTAGAGTCCTGCACCTGGGGAAGAAGAATGTCAGGCACCAATACAGGTTAGGCATGGACGTGCTGGAGAGAAGTTCTGAAGAGAAAGATCTGGGGGTCCTGGTAGACAGCAAAATGACAATGAACAAGCAGTGTGCTCTTGTGGCCAGGAAGGCCGACGGAATCCTGGGCTGCATAGGGAAGAGCGTGGCTAGTAGGTCGAGGGAAGTCATTCTCCCCCTCTACTCGGCACTGGTGAGGCCACAACTGGAATACTGCATCCAGTTCTGGGCTCCCCAATTCAAGAGGGACAGGGAACTACTGTAAAGAGTCCAGTGAAGGGCAACAAAGATGATTCAAGGATTGGAGCATCTCCTTGATGAGGAAAGGCTGAGAGAGCTGGGACTCTTCAGCCTGGAGAAGGCTGAGGGGAGACCTTGTTAACACCTATAAGATCTAAAGGGTGGGTTGAAGGAGGAGGGAGACAAACTCTTTTCAGTGGTTGCCAGTGAGAGGATGAGGGGTAACGGGCACAGGTTAGAACATAGGAGGTTCCACTCAAATATGAGAAAAAAACTTCTTCACAGTGAGGGTGACAGAGCCCTGGAAGAGGCTGCCCAGAGAGGTCGTGGAGTCTCTTTCTCTGGAGGTTTTCAAGACCCGCCTGGATGCAGTCCTGAG
>BJBW01005510.1:44996-59607 GCA_004320125.1 Scolopax mira
CTTCCAACTCTAAAAATTCAGTGAAATTCAGTGAAGTCTTTGAAGATGTGTTTCAACCATTCAGCACACAATTTGGTCTGAGGTAACCCCCCAGTCTTATGTACACATTATGTGAATATTTGTTCCTCAACACTTGCTGTTTCACTCTGCAGATCCCTTCCCATTGGTCTGCACTACTTGTTACTGTAGGTGCGGCTACAGTCTGAAGGGACCTATTGAGACATTGGCACTAACACAAAATTCTGGGTCCAGGGCTGGCTCCCAGCAATTACTCACAGTTTTGTGATCTGTTTAACATAGCATAAATCTGCAGTGTCACCAAAACGTGCAGCCCATTCTTCTCAATCATTCCACCTGCTGCCACTTCTGCACCATTTTGTGTCAGTGTTGGGATTGGCAAAGCTACCTGCTTGACGGAGGCTGGGAAACTGGTTTCCCTTAGAGCTGAACCTGCAGGTAAAATAGGATTGCTTTGCAGTTAGAGAAGTTTTTCCGGTCCCACTCACTGAAAACCTGCATGATTGCCGATGCTAATAGGAGAAAGATGGTGGAACCAGGTGACAGAACTATCCTTTCGGGGTGTCAGTTGAGGAGCAGCCCCTGTGTCGTGCCGGCAGGTGGCAGCACAGCCAGAGGAGTCAGCCTGCAGCTCGCTCCCTCCCCAGGGAATGTCAGGAGCCTGGGGCAGAGGAGGAATTAGCTTTTTGATTCCTGCTGTCAAGGAGCTTCTCTCTGGAGGGAGGGGGATTAGGATGATGCGGGGGAAGGCGGTGTCAGTGCCCTGCAGAGGTGGATTAAAATCCTACTGTAGCTGCTGAGTGAAATCAGCACTGCATTGGCTCTTTTGTGCATAGGAGACCTCTTTGCCACATCAGTATCAGCTGCTGCTGGTTGTCAGGATCTGCTGATGGGAGCAATGCAGGGCTTGGACATTTAAAGGATGGAAAGGGTTGGGGCAGCAAAGCTCAGTGAACCTAAAACTGAAGTCTTGCTTGACATGCTGAGGTGGTGGTGGACTTGGGCTGCTGTTCTCAGCAATGGAGAAAGACAGTCTCCAGTATGCTCATATTAGGCACCTGGTACAGGTGGGTTTTGAGGGCCATCCGGTTCTGGTAAATGGAAGAGAGCCCTCGGTGACTTGGCAGTAAGATTACTAGTAAAGCACATAACTATTCTGTCTCTTCTCCTCATCTTTTTTGTTGGAACGATAGGCTGGGCTGTGTTTAACTGCCTCTGTGACACTTGTTTTGTCTTCTGCTAGGCTGTTCGAAAGTACTGCCCACATCATGTGGGCCATTACTTGGGCATGGATGTTCATGATACCCCAGATATATCCCGATCGCTCCCACTCCAGCCAGGCATGGTGATAACCATTGAACCAGGTAAAAAGCAATGCAGTCAGTGGTGGAGAAAAACATGCCAACACTGAGGATAACAGTATTGCTTTGAGTAATTAGTTGATCACTAAGACCAAAGCATTCAGGTCCTTTCTGGTGCAAGTGAAAACCTTATTTCCCTCCCAGAGTCAAGGTAACAAATTGTGGGAGTCAGGTCTCAGAAAGTGTCTGTGCCACAGAAGGGAGAATAGTATAGAACTCAGATCCTGCTGTTTAGTAGAGTAATATAGACCTCAGCCCCCCTGCTGTTTGACCCACAGCAGCGTAGGTCAATTGCAGTGCAGAGAGGCTAAATTGTACTGTACACTTGTGCTGTGTTCTCTGTTACTGCAACCAAACTACTACCAGTCACTGGTGGTGTAAGTCTCAAGCATTGCAGTCTGCAATTAGAGGCATTCACAACTTAGCTTTGCAAATTAGGCATTTCATGATGAATCTTTCTTTCTGCTTGTCACTGGATTTGGAGCTGTCAGCTGGAAACTGATTTTTAATGCTTGGCTCCTCTCTCTCTCTATTCAGGCGTTGTTAAAATCATCATTGTGAACATAGCATTGAGAGCAAGAAGTGCAGAAAGGCCAACTATAATTGTTGAAGTTTTTATTAACATGCTAGTGTCTGCAGGCACTAAGGGCCACTTTGCTTTTTTTGCCCACCAACTGCCATGAACGAGGGGAAAGAGAGTAGCTTTCCCTGTTAAAAATTTTCAGGATCAAACTCACGTTATGTTGCTGGAAATCCAACCCTGCTGTCATGGTGATGCAGCGAGGGAAAGGTGTTGTTCTGGAGAGCGTTGTGTGTTTTAATTCCCTTCCTTCTTTCAGGCATTTATATCCCTGAGGATGATGTGAGTGCCCCGGAGAGGTTTCGTGGCATTGGTGTGCGCATTGAGGATGATGTTGTGATAACAGAGGATGCGCCTCTCATCTTGTCTGCTGACTGTCCCAAGGAGGTCTACCACATCGAGCAGATCTGTGGCCGCAACTCATGATGCCTCTTCTCTGCCTTTTGCATCCTCCTGGGGAGACGCAGCCCTTCAGGGATGCACATCCCCATAACCAGCTGTAAAGTGGTGCAGGGCATGGAGAGTTAATGACTGTTTCCAAGACTGGGGCTGGGAAGTGGAATTCAAAAGGCTTGGGTGCTGAGCGATGAAAAAGCAAAGCAACCTTTTCTGTGTGCATTTTTCTTCTGATTCAACTAGTGCTGATGTTGAGCTGTTGTAGGACATGGGGGTGGATTCACCCATCTGCTATGTGGATCCATCTGTTTTGATGCCCTTGGAGGGATGAATTTTGTCAGTGCCACCAGCAGAACTTCTGCCTGGTCACCGTTTTTTTTCCCCTTTAGCAGTAGTTTCACAACAGTCAGATTTTTAAAATGAAGCTTTGATAAATGCTGTTTTGGAGGATTAAAGTGTGTCAGACAGCTTTGATTTTTACAGAGCTCTGGAAGAAGGGGGTTTGGTAGTCAGGAAAATGGGTTTGGCTGGGAGAATGCTTTAAGGATAAGGATGTGGATTGAACATACTCATTCTTGTTGTATTCCACATTCCCTTCATTTTGTCACAAATGTCCATTCCAGTCTCCTGTTCTGAGCCCACCTCTATCCTGGGAAGCAGGGCCACGTTGGCTGTGCTGGACTCCACTGGCGAGCTGCTGGTTGTCACCTAGATGTGAGGAGTCCAATTCTGGGACAGTCACACCACTTTTCTGATTTATGCTCTAAGTGCCAGCGACTTCAGCAGTGCATTTTTGAAGAGTCTGCCCTATGATGAGTTTCAAGTCCTTATACAGCTTTTGTATGGAATTTAAAGTAATTCTCCTTTTCTAAACACTGGGGGCATGATTACAGCTGCTTTTTGGGTTTTATCAAGTGCAGTCAGTAACTAATGCTCTGTGATAATATTTTTGAGGCAGCTGCAAATGTGATTAGGGACTACAATGGATAAGGAGTAAAAAGAAGAGTTGGCTTCTCTCAATATCAGCCTACCACCTAGGCCATTGTATGCAGCAGTAAATACACCTACTAGAGGCAAACATGGCATCTGTGTATTTACTGGAAAATATTTTGACAAGCAGCCAGTTCACATCTGGAAAATACCTTTCATTGGTGCATCTCCTGTTATGTGTGTTTGCTGTTGCATCACATCATCTTACTTCCTTTCTGATGGTAGCTTTCAGTATTTTTCATCTGTTATTCTCAATTTTCTTTTACTTGTCTCTTGCTACATTATATATTTTTGACCCCCTATAATGTCTATATATTACTTCCTAATACATTTTGCTTTCTAATCAACATCACTGCCTCTTCCCCTGTTTGCCCTAATTCCCCACAGTGGGTGTAGTTGGAATCATGTGGGGGAGATAGTCAAAGGGTTTCCTGAATTCAACCTCTGGCTCTGTTGCTGCATAACCTTTAGCAAAATCTGCTTTTTTTTTTCTGCTGCTTTTTTTTTTTATCTTTTCTGTATTTCATTTCACTTAGTGAAGGCCAAATGGGCAGTGTCTTCTATCTCTCACTGCTTTTAATCAGAGCTGGGTGCATGCCCTGAAGTTCGAATTTGGTAGTTGAAAGGCAGCCAAGACATACTGTAGTTTTATTTATTTAAACATGATGAAAAGTAAATGTTTTTATGGAGTGGAGTGTATTAACATTCACCTAGTTAAGAAAATCTTTGCTAATCTTTGATGGAAGCATTGGTTGGATGCTCATGTGTTACAGTGATGCATACAGTGTAAATGGTTAGAAGGAAGGCTTGTTAAGAGTGGACACAGAACTGGTGAATACCTTAGGTGTTGTTCTGATCTGTAACACGTTTGTTGTTCCAATTGCACCTGTTAGAGCCATGTCAACTGAGACAAATCTTGGATTTTGGAACTATGTAAACAGTTTGAAATACCATTAACCTAAGAGCTACATGCGTGTGCTGATCTGCACATTTGCCCGTGTATCTAACAGAGTTAATAATTGTAATTATTGTAAATAAGCCTTTTGAAATGCATATTAAAAAGTTATTTTTAAAATAAAACAATTTGTAAAAAGTCATTTCTTAGGCCATCGAGTTGTATGGCTGTTGAATAGATATAAGCACCTCCAGGAAGAGCATTATTTTTCAGAGAGATTTATAAATTATCTGTAACCTATATTGGACTTGAACAGACATTGTCAAATGGAGACACACACTAATTCCTACTCCTCTCAGGAAAATCTTGTGACTTGAGACAGCTAGGGCTGTTGTTGTGCCTCACTGTGCGAAGTGTCTGATTCAGGCTGTGCGTTGCTTCATATTCTGTAATTCCTCCACAGTGTTTCGCCGTTCCTTCAGCATCAACTGCTGCTAATGTTTTGAGTCTGTCGTTCCACGTAAAGAGGAGTGCATTTGACAGAATGTATTAAATTTGAGTCTTCTCAACCTAAATTTTTGAAGGCTTTTCTCACTTGTTGCTGAGGTGGATAATCAGAGTATTGCCTGGGACCTACACACATACTGCAGTGTCCCTTGAATAAAACCAAATCCATGAACATTTCATCAAGAAACTCTATGAAGAGTCCTTTCTCTGGCTGCCCCTACCCGTGGTGTACCTCCCAAAAGACCTGTCCTGTCCTGCTAGATTTATGGTCTGTCTCTGCCACAGAAGAGATTCCTCACTCCAACCACTTGGGTGCAGGAGCAGCTCTTGGTGGCAGCAGCTCTTGGTGAGGGCGTTGGTGGGATGGCTGGAAGCGAAAGGGAAATGGAGGTGTATGCAAGTTCACCTGGGGAGAGATTTTATGGCAAATATAAGGGTCTTAAGGGCGTCAGAGTAGGAGAGAAAATTTTCAAATGAGAGGCAGCCATGCCTGTGTGAAAGCTGCTTTGCTCTCAGAGGAAACCCAGGAGGCTTTTCTTGCCTTTCCCATTTCACATTCTCCCAGGGGCCTGCTTTGCCTTGCCAGTTAACTACTACTACTAACCAGTTAGTAGTAAATTCCTGTTGTTAAAAGTACAGTCTGAGCAGAGGTGCTGATTTGCAGGCATGCTTCTGTCATCAAAGTGGAAAAAAATTTGGCTTTTAACGCAATTTGACATTCTATCTCTGTTATCTGTGAAAAATACAATATGTCTTTCCTAAAATTGCATTCATTATTGAGCGAAGGAACCTGATGGTGTAGGAAGAAGCAAACTGAGGGAGCACGTAAAGGAGAATGGCGATGGAGGTTTTGGGGAATGCACAGTGCAATAGAGAAGATTCAGGAGAAGGGGATGATTCAGAGCTGTGGGGATGTGAAGAGCAAGGAGAGAACAACAGGGTATAAAATGTTTATTCAGTATGTAGTCAGAGTGGTGCAAGTAGCTCCAGGAAACTGGTTATGCCAACTGAGAGACCCCGATTGATTTGTCCTACTCCAGAGGGGGGAACAAAGGAGTCAGATTGTATTGATGAACTGGGTTGTAACAGTTAGTTTAATTATTTCTTTTTAAAATCAATAGAATTATCATATGAGAAAGTTTTCCGCAGTTTCATGGTATTGATCATGTGTCATATTTTAAATAATGTGAAGGGGGGAAAAGTACATTTCTAGGCAAAATCTTCATTATGATGGAGGGAACAAGGCTGAGGTTACATGCTCTTATGCTACCCAAATTACTGCTATGGAAATTTAGTAATTACTCCCAGGAGAATTACCATAAAGCAGAAAGAGTTAAGGTTAAAGTTAGAAAAAAAATCTATATGAGATAAATGACAAAAATGCTTTAATTATGATGAGATGCATAGTACTTTGTGTAATTGGATAACGAAACTCTGCATTGCAATAAATTGACATCTTTTGATTTTTTTTAAACTGAGTTGTCTAGAAGCCTATACAGGCATCTCTTCGTTAGTATGCAGATCTAAACTCCATTTAAGTTTATAATTTTCTGAGATCATTACAGCATCTCTGTTATATGTGCTCCCTACATGCACGCTCAGCCTTTACTTGATTAAAAATCATCACTTGGACACTTTGAAAACGCTGGCTGTAGGAGTGGATCTGACAAAATCCATTATATTTCAGGGGTCTAACGATAAATTACATTTTAAAGCCGAATTTATAATAAAAATGGACAGTGAGGTATGGGGGGGTTTCTGAATTTCTCCCCTTAGCTCCTTTCACCTCCTTTGAGTTTTTGTCTTGCTGCCTTCACTGGCTGCCAGCTCTGAGCCTTCCCCACGAGCAGCAATCAGAGCAATGAACCCCTGTCTCCTGGGACAAGTTATGCCTCAGCCCAACTGGTCGTTTATCTGAGGCACCACCTGATACTTGGCTAACCAAAACCAGGCTCTTTGGAAGATAGGCAGAACGGAACAAGGAAGAATTTCCAGGTTCTCCATACATGTTACCTTGTCCTGCTGACTCATACCACCTACGCCTTTCTAACTACCATGACAGAGTTATCCATTAACAATGTCAAAAAAAAAAAAAAAGATTCCTGTCTGGGTAAGCCTTATGACCAGGTCTGTGAGCAAAGAAAAAGTAAGTGAGAAAGCTGGCTGTAGACCCAAAAGTGAGAATGGCTAAGTGAGAAAGAGTTCAAAATGTTCCTTCCTCATGGATGTTGGGGAAACAAGTAGCACTTCAGGACTGATGTGATCTTGGTTTGGGAGCTTCTTGCAAATGCTGATCTTAGACACGTGATGGTTCAGAACTGACAGCAGTTGAAGCTCTGTGATGGTTTTCTCCTCTCGAGCACGAAGAGCCTGTGGCTTTTTAAAGGAATCTCTTTTTCTCATGATTCGGACAGGAATATCATGTCAGCAGAGGTTGGGAACACTCAGCCTGTGTTCAACCATCAACTAGAAGTTGGGCATCCGCTAAAAACTGCTCAAAGTGCAGTTCTTTCCAGGGAAGTAAGTTCACTGTAAGTTTTTGTCAGTAAACTGGGCCGATATGAACAATTTTGTGTAACGGGGACATAGGCTCATTCTGCCTCTATGCCTGCTTTTGAGAAATTAATGCAAAATAGGGTTGGCCGCTGATCCAAGTTAAGATTAAGCAGTCTGACTCTTGTACCAGGAAACAGTTAGCCAATGGCTGGTGATTTCTTGTCTGTCACATGATTTCATCATGTGATGATCTTTTACTCAGAGAGGTAGCACTTTCAGTTTGGGGATAATATAGTTTGTTTTTCCAGTCTAATGTGCACACGGAGTGCAACGTAGAACATCACGTTTGCCTATGGGAGCTACAAGTGATACCTCTGTAATTAATGGTATTGCATCTTGGTTGTGGACGTGTTGGTCAGTGTTGTGGTCACTTGGAGAGGGCGCAGCTGTTAATGGTATAGAAGGGGTTTGGGTTTCAGCTTTCTCAGTGCAGGTCCCTTACTAGGCTACAAAGCCAGGGAATTGATAATGCCTACAATCACCCTTTCTTACCTCCTTTTGTCAGACTGATCGTTTGTGTTGAGTGGCCTGGGTGAAGTCTGTCATTTGTGTTGGTGTTTTTATGCCGTTGTCCTAACGTCCCATCAGGATCCTGTTTTGATCTAGTAACTGCTTAACATTTTTAACGTTTCCCCCTGGATAGACAAGGTCTGATAGGGCATCAGGGATTAGGAGAATTCCTGTCATGGGATTGAAAACCCATGGTGGAGCTGGTCTGGCTGACTCCTCGCACACTGTGCATATATTCCCTCAGCCCAGCTCTGTATACCTCTGTATACAGGTACTTCTCTGTATACCTCTGTATACCTTCTTGAGGGGCAGAGAGACACAGCTCTCCTGACAGCACAGGAATGTCCACTCCTCGCATCCCCATGCAGCTGCCCCTGTCACAGAGGCCTTAAATCTCCAAGTGTCCTCCTGACTGTTCCCATACCAGACTTGTAGAGAGAAGGGTCTGCAGCCAAAAGAGCCGTAGCCTCCAGCGTGTGCCTTGCATTGACCTCTTACTTGTTGTCAGATTCCATAAAGTACTGCTGAGGTTCTTATGATGCATTGCAGATATCTGGTATGTATATTGCTTTCTAATTTATGCTTTTACCCTGTTCTTTTCTTTTTTTTTTTTTTTTCAGGCGATGAGCTTTTTAACAGCTCCATGGGTGTTACTGTGGTGACTGTAACCAGGCAAAAACATACCGTTCATGTTGAGATAGTTCTACATTTGTGGACTTGGATAAGATTAACAGGTTTTTATAAAAGGCAGGCTATATTTTTTTGCCCTTCCCTGCAGAACAGATAGAAATTTCTAGTGAACTTTCAGTTATACAGTATAAAGTGGAAATGATTCATCTTTAAAAGCATATGTGTGTTAGTATATATACACAAACGCACATATATTATGCAAACAAATGTGACTTCTAGCTAGTTAGACATTTAGAAGAGATTTTCTCCAAGCATAATTAAGATTGTTTCGATATTTGACACTTCATTTCTGTATGCTTTATTTCTTGCTAAATTTAATTTTACCTTAGAATTTCCAGGGTTTATAATTCTTGGGGTTTGAATAATTGCATTATCTCTGTAATACATTTTACTGTAAATCATTGCCATGTAGCCTTAACATTGCCTCATCTTCAGGTTTGGGGTTTTTTTTCAGTTTTATAATGTAATTTCCCTGCAGTATGAGGCTTTTGAGGAGGCAGCATTCTTTGATTCTCACCTGAGGAATGCCTTTCCAAAAGAGGTGAGAATGTGCTATCTGAAAGATGTGATTATTACTCTCGAAATTCAAAACTGTAAACTAAGTGAGTTTTGAGCCCAAATGTATCATTCTAACTTAGTTTCTTAGAGAAATAAAATAGAACAAGCATAGCAATTAATCAAAAGGAGGATTGTAATGCAAACCTAAATTCCTAATGCACTGATAACTGCAAATTAATCTCAGCAATTAGACATGAGACCTATTTTCCTCCAATGTCTCTCAAATTTTAGTGAATGTTAATAATAAATTAGAAGGCTGATAAGCTGTTTCTCTAAGCTCACTTAAGAAATGCAGCAAATACTAAACTCCATTTTTAATGAGTCACAAGCTAATAGAAGACTGAGTTGAAAATCTTCCAGAATATTGCCTCTCTTTGGTTAATAGTGTCACTGAATGAAAGGGCAGGAGGCACCCTTTGATCAACTACTTTGAGCGCCTTCCTATTACAGCCATTGCATTTTACCTCCTCAATTTAGTGCTGAGCCAGGTAGCTCCTGTGTGACAGCAACAGATCCCTCATCAAGCCTTGATCTGAATGCTAAGGGAGGGAGAAGGAAGAGATGGAGGATTGTTTTGTTCAGTCATTTGTTCCAGCTGTTAGCTACCCCATCATTAAAAATCTACCTTTTTTGCCCGCACCCTACCCCTGCAACAGGTATTATAAGGAGGATAGGGAGCAACTTTATATGCTTAAATGAAAAGCTTGGATACCTGCTCTGGGTTTAGGTTAGCCTTGGCACTGGAACTGGGACTTGACCTTTATAAAAATGTTTACAATGCTGAACTTCACGTCCTCCCTCAGTGTCAGATCTGTACGGTCCCTTTTCAGTCCCCAGCACTGCAGAACAGGGCTGTTCACAATTTAGCAAGGAGAGCAAACCCAGAAGGACACAGGACCAGAAAGGAAAGAAAGAAAATAAGCCATGAAGAGAGATACATGTATTGCACGGCTCTCTGCTGCTAGAAAAGATCTTGGACATGTACAAACGCATACAAAAGAAAATCTGGTCTTCCAGTAAATAGTACCATCTTGGTTTTATTCTTTTTTCCCTAGTTATTAATATAATCCATTGGAAAGCTTGCTCCAGATTGCATGCTGGAAGATACAAATACCACAGAGTGTAGTTAAAAGGAGGAATGACCTTTTACAGCATCCATAACCTGGATTTGCAGTGAAAAAAATTGGGAGGAGACTGACCCAGGCAGCCGTTCCCAACCCCAAGCACTGACCAGGAGGACATCTCTGTGAGAGCTTTATTCCACACCTGGAAGAGAAGGGGTGTGAGCCTGTGTCCATCTACTGTGTGCTTTTCTGCATGCTTCCTTTTCAATTCAAAGAGGGAGAAGCAGATATCACCTACTTTCCTCGTTTCAGTCATTAATCCAAGAGAAGTGACCTTACAGTGCAGCAATTGCAAACTGAGCACACACTGATGGGCAGTCTCTAATGGTTATCTTGAATTCATTATTCATTTCTTTTTTTTTTCCCCAAATCAGTCGTATCACTATTTTGCTCTCCATGTGCCTTGCTCCATTTTGAGTTTTGTTCTACTCAGGCTCTTCCATTCAGTCTCTCATAACCTGCTTGTGCCACAAAGCATTATTTCATTTTATCTGGAGGTGTCTGAACTGATGATAGTATTTAACCTGTTTCAGGGGTCACCAGTGTCAAGGAGCAACAATTTGCATTATTTTTATTATCTGTACTACATCTTCAAAAGAATATTATTTAACTGCCACATGGCAAATAGAAGCATTCTTGAAATTTATGCTTGTTGCAGATGTCCCGTCCTCTTCTCCCAGTTTTGAAGTTGTTACATAAATTAGGTGATTTAAAACATTTTTGGATTATAAAGATCTGAGCCAAATTCCTTATTTCTCACTTTTTTATTCAGGAAACGCATTCGTATAAAGAATAAAATTGCAAGTAGGAGATGAGCTGATTTAGAAAAGTTAACAATATGAATTGTAATTAGTTTTATAGCTGTTTAAAATATAAGAGTTTTAAAGTATCCCTTCCACTCCCCTCAGGGGCAAAATCCCCTAAGGATGTAGTTGAGATTAGACTGGTCTTGTAGTTAACTGGGGCGTTCCAGTCTCTGAATGGACGTGTGATTTATGTGTGATTTATGTATGGTCTGCCACTGCACGTCACACCCTCGCTGATCCTCCTGTAAAGGCCACCTGAAGTATTGCTGAGCCCATGGGAACGGGAACAAGTGTTCCCCAGTGTTATCCCAGCAATGTTTTAGTTGTTAGGCTAGGACTTCTGCTCCTACGAATTCCAGTCTGGGTGGAAGTGACTGATGTTCTCTGTCCTACTCCCATGAGTGTTTGAATCGATAAATATTAACGATGCATTCGAATGATGGAGAAACATCTCCCAGCTGATCTGGCCACTCCTTTACCCAAAGGACACTTCTCCGTGTGACTGCTGCTGTGTTGGTTGGGTAGAGGGAGACCACAAGCTCTATGTGGGCTTTTGCATATGGAGCCAGAAAGAAACTTCCATTCTGTGAGAAAATAAGATCTTTTTTGCAAGTCTGTGTGAGTGTGCTAGCACAAATGGCAGAAGCCATAATTCCCCTTTTAACTAAAATACTCAATTTTATAATGAAAAGATGCTTTCTTCACTTATTCCGCGTTTTTAGAGTCAAAATAAATTAGCACAATGGTTTTAGCCTAACATGTGCAGTGTTTGTGGAGAAACACTTCATCGAGTCTTGGGCAGTTTGTATCTTCTTAGGAAAAAACCTTTAAAGATTTTTAACCTTAACTGCTTTCCTTCAGTTTTCTGTGCATCTAGTGAATATATAAAATCCCGTTGCCTCTTTTCCATGCTCTTTCCCTGACCCTTCAGAGAATCCTCCCTCTAGTCAAAGCCAACACAGACATAAACTCGCTGCCCTGTGCACCTAGTCTTTCCCATGTAATTTGTATAAAGCATGAATATTCAAAATACACTTACAAGCATCTGTGCAAAAAATAATATAAATACTGCTGTTCACAACTAGCCTAAAGGAGTTCTTCAGACCACCATAAGGGATCCACTGCATAGCCATAATGTTTACAGGGTGGAAAAAGCAATTGTACTTTTCATTCAGGTGCCCTGAACTCAAACTCAGAGGCAGTTTATGCCAAGTGGGATGGAGAACTTGCTCTTGTCTCAGAGAAATGCATTCTTGAAAATTATATGTATACTTTGGGGACATATGCCTGTGAATCAGGAACAGAGAACAAATTTTAACCTTGCAAATTTGTATACAGCTGTTATTCCTGGTCCTGGAAATAGTTTGGGGTTGGTTTTTTTTGGGTTTCTGTTGGTTTTGTTTGGTGGTGGGTTTTGGTTTTTTTTTAATATAGTTTTTGATTTGCAGAGGGATGGTTTCTACAGAGTTCCCTTGTGTTAGTAACATTAGCATTTTATAGGCTGCTCGTGTGAACTCCAGAGCTTTCATGGCTTTCAGTATTAGCTTTTTAATATAGCACGGTTCATATTGGCTTTTATTGCTGTTTAATTTATGTTGTTTTGGTTTTTTTTTTGTGGCTCCTTAGCTGCAAGGAATGTGGCCTCCACTTGTCTGAAACTTGTCTTGTCTGTGTAAACCTGCTATTGGTGTCCTTTTTTCTTGCATACTGTCACACTCTCCAAGAGTTAAACTTGCCTGTATTTGTCACGCAGATCAATTACTCTACACAGCAAGCCCGGATCTCATATTACAGGTGGGAACCCAGGACTTTCAGATGATAACTGGAAGGTTCTCCTACCTTTGTACCATACTTTGGTTGTTCCACAGATACAGAAATCAATAGCTGAATTGGCTAAATAAATCATTCTTAGCAAATAGTGCTCCTTATTCAAAGGACACATGCAAATAATTCCCAGCCAAATGTTAGTTATTGGCTTCTAAGTTCATGTGCTTTTTGAAGTGATCCCAATATCACTCTTCTCTTTTGGACATCTGAAATTGTTTAAAGCAGCATGTGGTTTCTCACCCATCTATAAGAAAAAGGCAATTTCTAAAAAGGCTCAAAAAAAATATAATTTAAATAAAAGTGTATTTTATTTTGGATATTTGTGTTTATATCAGCAGTTTTCCTCAACAGAGGGAGAGTTTTCTACCTAAACAGATCTTTCTTAATAGGTATTCTAGATAAATTTGTGACAATTCAGATCGTTTTCAAAAACTTTGTGTAAGATACTGAGAGGAGCAAAGCTTATTCTTTCACAAATCTTATGAAGAAAGGATGTTCTTTCTTGTGCATTAATGTGTTTCATCAGAATTCCTGGGAAGCTGTCCAGCTATACATAGTAAATATTTCACATACCAATAAATGGATTCCTCAGCAATTCAACCACTCAGCACAAATGAGATTTAATTTATGGTGAATATCTGCACCTGTTAAACAGTGAAAAAGGCTCCTGACATAGTGATCCTTTCATGCTGTTATTTATCTAAATTGTTAAAAGGTCCTATATTTCCAGATTACAGTCTTTGAAAAATCATAATTTCAAAAACATTCCCAGACCTGAATTTTGAACTTTCATGTCAAAGAGGGAATATATATGATTTTGAGCTAAAAGACATATATGTAGGGCTAAGATCAACACCATCAAGGGAAAGCATAAAATGTGCCTATTACTGAATTAGGCATTTGTTTTGTTTATCTAATGATAAAATCAATATGTGGCTCCATCAGAGGAGAGATTCATCAGCCTCTATCTTGCTACCATTCAATCAAAAGATTGAATTTGCAAGCTTCAAGGGGGAGAAATGTTTCTCCATTTTTTGACAATGCATATTACACTAATTCGGACAGCTTTTACACAGAGCTGCACCAGTTTACTCAAGCGTTGCTTTCAATATCATTTCATTAAATCAATGCAAAAGGTTGTGTTGACCTTTTAAATATATATTTAAATCTGATCAGCGGAGCTTAAATCGATTAGAACTGATTTTAAGCCAACTCTTAAGGCAAATAAGTGTGTCCACATGGGGTTCCTCAGCTGTTCAGCGAATTGATGTGAAATCCAATTTAAATTAAGCCACTGCAAACAAACCACTGTTGTGTTGTACACGAGTCCCAAATGAGCCCTCCAAGTTCTTTGAGAACTTTCTTTTTAACTTGAATGGAGAACCCGAGGGAGATACAGTTAATGGAGTGAAATCTGCTCATCCCCATCAGGATGACTATGAGACTATAAACCTTGGTAAGAAGCTTCCAAACAAACATCCAAGGTTTCCGCTGAAACGGATGTTTTTACTCTTCTCTCTTGGCAGCTGTAACTGCAGTGAACAAGGCGGGTGGCATCAGGAATACCACCACTCGCTGAGCTCTGGGAGGAGGAGGCCTCTTCCATATCCCCCAGGTTAAAAAGACCCCAAATCCCCTCTAGTTTGTGTTTGCTAGGTATTGGGACACCTGAGGTTTCCAAACTTCAGCTTGCCTTGACTGCAGCTCTGGTGTTTCCACAGAATAGATTCTTCCTCTCTCCTGAAACTGTGTGAAAAGTTCCTTATCCAATAACAGCGGCTCAGGCAGGAATC
>BJBW01005510.1:59702-141897 GCA_004320125.1 Scolopax mira
GCCCCTAAAACTGCTTCCCTTTGTCCCGCCTCTGTTTGCTTCTCTCCATCGCCCCACCTACACCTCTTCCTTCTCTTGTTTATTTCTTCCCTTTTTTGGTAATACTGCTCCATGTTGCCGGGCTTAGTTAACCATTCATCCTTCCTTTAAAGGACCGATCTGGTGTAGACTGGTTTCCCTTTTGTCCAAGTGATGAGCATTCTCACATGTCTCCTGATTTGTTCTTAATCATTTGTTCTTAATCTCCTGGCCACATCACTGCAGACGGACCAAGCAGTTCCTCTGCAAAAACAATACCTAAATTTTCCTTACAAAACCTCACCAAAGACCTTTGCAGGACTGCAGAGAAGTCCCTCTATCTTCGCGACCCGTGAGTCTACAGGATATTTTCAGAGATTTTGCTCTCGAAGGTAAGAAGTGGGAGATGCAAAGTGAACCACGCTCCATATTGATTCATAATGCAAATAAAGTGGAAGATAATAAAGATGAAATAGATATGTGCAGAAAGGAAAGATTACCTGATATTTTCTACACACCAACAAACATGCAACCCGGGTTTTAATGATTGACTTTAAAAATAGAGTGAAATGTGAACATACAATCAGAGAATCATACAATAAAATACAGTGAGAGAAAGCAGGGGTGAAAGGAGCAAATAGAAGGAAACAGTAAAAGAGTAAATCAAGGGAAAACTGGTTTAGCATAAACAACTACCTTAATAATTAATCAGGTAGCATAGGAATGCAAGTCGCACTCATGAGCTTCTGGGGGCTACTGATACCTCAACCTCCCCCACCCCACTCTTACCCAGATAAATTGTCATTTGTTCCATTTTCCCCTGTCCTAGAAATGAAGAAAGAGAAAGGGAACAGTTTTCCTTATACCCTCCAAAGTGTTTTAATTAATTGACAGTTTTGCTGCATGAAATAAGAGTTCTACAGGCTCTTCCTTAGCTTCAGGCCCCTTTCTAACCAAAGGCTGCTGCTTGCTGGGCATTTGCAGAAGTTGTCTTTGGCAGCAGGAGAAATATGTCTAAATGCAAAGGTAGGTACTTTGTCACTTGTTGTATGAACAAAGGAAGGTAAGAGAATGGAGCTTTGGGTTTTTTTTCTCCTCCAGGGAATGAAAAGGGCCTGGTGACTGCTGATGGTTTCTATGTGTGTGCTATTGCCAGATCTCTGGCCTCTTTCTTTTTTCAGCTTTCCTGGTTCCTCAAATTTACTTATAATATTCCCATTCAGACCTGCACAACCATTTGTCTTGTATGATTGCAGACTTGCAAAAGAGGGTTATGGGATGTGAGTGAAGATGAACAAAAGGATCTTCCACAATAAACTCATGAGGATTTCTATATATTGACGTAAAGGAATTAACACCTTGGTTGTTGTAGGAAACTCTCACCCAATATAGAACTTTTTATGTGTCTTGCTAAAACCTCTGTGAAGTTTTTACATCTTGTCCTGTTTTGTTTTTTTTTTTTTAAAGTCTTGTTGATACTGCAGGTGGGTAGCAGAGTATTCCTCGTGCTCAATATGGCTCTTTCCCCTTCCTCCTGTCATAGACAGAAAGCAGTGAATCCATAAACTGAGTTGAGAAATATTATTTATGAATGTGGTGAGCAGATAGAGAAAGGAAAAAAAACAAACCCCACAGTGACCGTGGAGGAGGAAGAAGAAGGGACTATATTGCTTTGCAATGGTAAATTACTAAAAGCAAAAATTACCAAAGCACTAGGCCCTACACCTTGCGCTTGTTTCTCTGCTTGCTCCTATTTTCTGCATTTCTGAAGCTGTCAGGATTGAGGAGCTTGTGCTTTCTGATCAGTGAATGCTCGCTGCTTCAAATGGCCCTTTTTTCTGTTGGTGTTCTGGAGATCCAATTGTGCTGAGCTTTGAAATTAAAGGAAAGGGTGTTTGACACAGCAAGATAACGTTCAAGGTATATGAACCTGCAAAGAAATATGACAGTTTATTAATCTATTTTACTGTTCAGTGTTGAGCTGGCAGGCAAACCATCTCTTGTGGGATTCACTGACCTAGATGCTGTAATGAACTTTACAGTGGAGTCCAACACAAGGCTAAACTCAGTATATTGTCTTTATCTAGGCATTAATGAGAGAGGGATTAAATGCCAGAAATACTTGAAATCCTGCTTTCTGAGAACTATCTGAGTTAGGTACCACAATTTTTTGTTCCTGCTTATGCTGCTATGGGAGGCAGGGGACTGCTGGTTCCCTGGCTACTGGCTTCTTTTGTAATAGCCACATAGTTTTTGCAACAGTAACTGCTGTGTCTGTGGGCCACCTAGTTTGTTTTTCCCATTTCTTTGTGTCCTTCCAAGAAGAAATGGTATACAAGTATTTTTTTTTTCCCTGAAATCACATCTGAACTCCACCTTCATATTCCCCTTTCTCTCCCCTCAAAAAAGCTTATATTTGGATTTTTACAGTTTTCAATTGCCAAATGGTGCTTTTGCAATGATTACCAGGGGCTTCAACAGAATCAGCTTTTACTGATAGCAGCATCTCTCCTGTTGTGACAAAGAAGGATGGCAAAGGCTAATGAATTGTGTCTTGTTGAGCAGGGCCTACAGCTAGGAACTTGATTTGGTCAGAAGAGATCTTTGGAGGAATTTTGGGATGCTATATTTTTTGGGAAAAGGACAAAGAGTTGATGGGGGAATGCAAAGCTGCAGCTCAATGGTTTTCACCTCCTTTCAAACAGTATCAAAACCTTTGACTCACTGGAGGTAGCTTCCAGACCCTCCTTTATGGATAATGTTTTTTTTCTGATTTTAGTGCTTATTCCCTCTCTGCGACTCTCCCCGCATTCAAGACTGTCAGGGAGAAGTTGTAGATAAGAATATCTGTAAACAGTGTTTTAGTGTCTCCCACACAGCAGTCTGGAACTGCCTCTCCTCATGTTACTGAAGGTTCACAGATTTCCCGAATCAGTAGGAGTTCATTGATTTATATGCAGGCAAGCTTGTGTTACTACTTTGGTTACCCTCATGGTTTTTCCTGGCTACTGCAAATTAGTCTGGCAGCATCTTCCAATGTTGCTTACATGTGGCAGTAGATGAATATCACTACTTGTATTGAGCTATCGTGACATTCTCTCTTTTTTTGCATCCTACTTAGAAGGATAAAAGGCACTTTTACACTCTTGTCTAAGCAACAAAAGAGATCCAGAATGTGACCTGATACTCAAATCGTGTCTCTACTGTGGTTAGTGGTGCTGAACCCTGCACTTTGACTATCCAGTAGCCTCTTGCCACCTCATGCTGTTCTTCTGGTATGTTCAGATTAAAAACCATCACTCCCCTGCCACTACTCTCCTCTCACCCTCTGAAAGACTCATCCTCTCTCTGAATTACAATCTCAGCCTCTGTCTCAGATGTCTCTTCAGGATCCCAGCTCAGATTAAAGCAGGACTCTCTCACTCTTCCCTGCGTGTGTGCATTTTCTGTCTCGGTTGCTGTAGGCACACTCACCCTCCCACCTCTCTGCAGCCTTGTGAACGAAAGAGGCAGCCAGGTATGGTGAGGTATGGTGACTCTTGGGCTCACCTCTTGCCTCTCCAGGCTCTGAGTGGCATGGAGAGCCTGGCTGCAGAACATGTCCTCTCCTCTGAGCAGAAGCTGGGATGCTGGTTTCTCTTGGGAGGTGGCAGCACAGCCAGATGCGATCAGCGTCTGCAGCTCTGCATCCAGAACTGCAAAGGGGTGGCAGGGAGGAGGGTGGCGTTGGTGTTGGATCCCTTCTGAGGTGGAGCTCCTTAGTTGGAGGTGAGGATTAGGATGGGGAGCGTGGGGGTGTTGATGCATAGGAGGGATGGCCTTCAAACCCTCTCTTGAAGCGGAGTGGAATCAGCCTGACATCCTCATCCTAATGCACTGAGGTCTGTCTGTCCTGACCATGCTTCTCTCTATCAGCTGCAGCTGGTTTGTCCGGTGTGATGTGGGGCTGGGGTGCCCACTGTGGGGACAGTGTCATTTGTTGAGCCTGGAGCCACACTCCCAGCTGCTCTTTTTTCACCCTGGGGGGGGAAGGATGTCTGCAGGAGATTGGGCACAGTCATTAAGTACTGTGGTTTTTGCAAGCACCTACTTACCTGCAGGCTGTCATGATGGTTGTATGATATTTTATCTGCAAGTTATCAAGCAGCTTAGGTAAAATACCATGAGAATAGAAGAGCAAGAATTAGTCACCATTAGCATTATTAAATGGTACAACCTCTCTCAGAATCTCATCTGTTCTTTTTAGCTGAATTACTGGGGGCTGGAGGCTCTGTTTCTCTCCTGAGGTTTTAGTAATGGGTTGTGAAGCCAGGGGTACTCTATGGGGTATAACGTGACCATCATCTGGAAAACATGCACAGAAGCAGGGGGTTTGGGTTTCTGCAGAAACCAAGAACAGCCTGGTCCAGAAATATCTGGGATATATTGCTTAATCTACCCCTTTGGCTCTGTTCTTTGAATTCAGCTTTCCTGTGCCAAGCACACTGAATCAGATGGGGATGCTACAGAGCCTTGGTGGGAGGCTGATTGCTCTGTGAACTTCGAGAAGTTTTTGTGGCAACACAGAAAGTCAGTAGGTTCAGTTCTGCCCCGACAGTCATTTGTGAACGCTGTCTGCGGGTCTGGGCATCCAAAAGCAAAGGGTGCTAGAAATCCCAACTTAGTCGGTTCAAATGGTTTTAGTAGCATCAGCAACTGGAGGGCAGCCAGCCAGCTCTACAGTTCTTTAAAAAGTAATAAAATGCGCTTGATTTTTTGCTGCTTGGTTTCCAACCACTGAATGGGAACTACTCTCACATACCAGGTAATTCCTGCTTGAAGCTACTTAGGGCACCATCGAAACCACACCTTAAGCAAGAAGCACTGAGAAGGAGAAGCACAGAAAGACAGCAGAAAAACTTGAGGTTTGTAAGCACTTAGAAAGGGGCCACCTGGGGGCCACCTCCCTTTTTCCCCCTGCTCTTTGCTCCTGGCAGTTCTGGAAGGCCCATCCCTACTCTCATGACAGTACAGTAAAGGAAAGGTGTTGCTCTGAAGAAGTGTGTTGAAAATGTTGCAATTCTCTCCTCTCTTCCAGAACAGTTTCATTTCTGAGAGTGACGGAGTGCCCCACAGAGGTCCTGTGACGCTGGTGTGTGTACCCAGGATGGGTCGTGGTGGCATCACTCATCCTGTCATCAGGGCTGGGAAGTGGAATATGAAAGGCTCAGGCAGCCAGGACTGAAAAACAAAGCAGCTTTTCCCGTGTGCATTTTCCTTCTGACTCGGTTCTGGGGGATCCTCCCGCTCCCGTGTGGATCCCTCCGTTCTGGTGCCTTGGAGGAACAAGTTTGGTCAGTGCCACCACCAGACCTTCTGCAGGTGCCTGCAAAAAAACCCCACACCAACAGAAGGACTGTAAAGGAGAAAGGCAAATGAGGAGAGTGAAAGACACTGGTTTTGGAAGGTAATTGCACTGGAGTCACCAGGTTGTTGGTGCCTTCCCTGGTGGAACAGTTTTTGACAACTGGGAGAGGGAGTTTGTCTCAATTTAATTGGAACTAACCATATTCAGAGCAGCTGACACGTGCCACCTGGTCTGTCTGTCCCCCTGCCTTTTCAGCTTGGCAGTCTCCTCTTTTTCCCCTGTATGTCCTGGTGATTTGAAAAGTGATCCATTCTTCAAAGCACCCCTAGTAATTCGGACCACAGTGTTGTATTTCTTTTAAGGCTGATGCTTTTCAAAGCTGCGGCCTTTCTTTCTGTGGCAGCTACTGACACCTCTCTATAACATACAGCCTTAAGAGGGGGGAAAACAGGTCTGAGGAGCTGCACTTTTCCTGGGAGAAAAGACATTAGAGATGGCACTAAAATCAACAGAAAATCAATAATTTCATGTACAGTAAAGAAGGTGTGGCTCAGTCCTTTCTATGGAGTGCAGGACTCTTAGGGGACACCATCACTAATTTCACTTTGTGAAGCACACTGGAGTTCTCTTAATGTCCTTCCCATTGTTGGTATTATGCATCTGCACACATGTATCAGCAAATATTAATTAAATAAGATACATATTCTATTCTGCACCAGGTTTCTCATCACTTTTCCCGAAAACACCGCCGCCTTTTTAGTGAGACCTAACTCGAGATCTGCATTGCTATATTCCTTTTTGCTGCCAGATCCAGAAAGATAAATCCAGACCGTGTGACTGCCGGCTGCATGGCTTTTACCCATTGGCAACCATCTCCCCACGATGACATCAGCTGAGGTGGGAAGACTATAATTTTATATTGCACTCGTCATTTAAAGTGAAAACGAACGTTAACATTTCTCTGGTATGCATATGCCCTACTGTCCTCGTTTGTCAAATGTCCTGAATTCCTGCTGAGTAATGATGTCCTACTGTGGACATTAACGTACAGATTTAGGGTTAAAATTAAGGTTTCTATTAAAAATAAAATCTTGCAAATTCTGCTTTGAAAAAAAGCAATTTTCTTGAAGGTGAAAAATCCATTTTCTCAAGCACTCACGTCCCATTTTCAAAATAATCCTTTGCAATGGCCTTCACACTACACTCCTGAATAAGGAGCAACAGGATGAAAACCCAAATCTTGTGCAGATTCATTTTATTGTAAGCAATAAAAGGCAGAGCATAACTGAGCAGCATCTCGGGGCAGTTGACTGAATCGGAATTTTTCCATGTAGACAAGTAGAGGTGTTAAAGGGCGTATAAATAAGAGAGAGCATTTTTCTTCTTCACTTCTTTATTCTCTGTGTGCAACTTTCAGGCTCAACCTGACCCTGCAAAACCTTTAGGTACGTGCTGAACTCAAGGAACAAGTGTTACACGTCTTTCAGATATGAATCCCACTGAAAATTATTCCACTCCATCCAACGGCAGCATCTGCTCGTCCTTCCTGCAGGCCCCTACTTTAGGTTAAAGTTTATTTTGGAGACTGACAGACATCCCATCCCAGCAGGCATTGGATCTCGGGTAAAAGCTGTACACATACAGCAATATAGCTATGGTGGAGCCAGGCTAGAATTGTGCTGTTTGGCTTTGTTATGACAGGTACAGTATAGATATCACTTGCCTCTATATATGCAGGGGAATGCCCTTTCTATGCTTCTACCACCTCCTCCTTCCTGCATCTATGCAGCAGCATGATGTAAAAATTGATTTTAAAGGGTTGATTCTGCAGAGAGACAGCACATCTACAAGGAGCTGTGAAGCTCGGTGACATTACAAGACCCGCTGGGGAGTATCTTCCCTCAGTTGCCACACCTCGGGGAATACTGCTACTTGCTTCCTCAGACGAGTACTTTGAGCTCTACTGACAGAGACAGGGAGTTCCCAGTAGTAGCTCCCATGCCTGTTGTCTCCATCTCTGCAAACACAACAGGCAGGGCTTGAGCAGCTCTAGAGCCACAAATAAAACCCATATTAATCATAACCATCGTAGGCCTCATTTCCATGCTAAGAGAGCAGTTTGGACAACGTGAATTCATAGAATGGTTTGGGTTGGAAGGGACCTTAAACTTCATCGAGTTCCATCCCCCCTGCCATGGGGGGGACACCTCCCACCACAGCAGGTTGGTCAAAGCCCCATCCAGCCTGGCCTTGAACACTTCCAGGGATGGGGCAACCCATCTTCTCTGGGCAATCTGTTCCAGTGCCTCACCACCCTCACAGTAAATAATTTCTTATTAATATCTAATCTAAATCTCCCCTCTTTCAGTTTAAAACCATTACCCCTCATCCTACCACTCCACTCACTGATAAAGAGTCCCTCCTCATCTCTCCTGTAATCCCCTTCGGGTACTGGAAGGCTGCTATAAGGCCTCCCTGAAGCCTTCTCTCCGGGCTGAACAACCCCAACTCTCTCAGCCTGTCCCCATAGGAGAGGCTCCAGCCCTCTGATTATCTTTGTGGCCCTCTCCTGGACCCGTTACAGCAGGTCCATGTCTTAGCAATTTGGTGTTCCATTAAAAAAACCAAAACACCAAACAACTGGGCTGACGGCAAACAAAAGGCCTAATACAGTAGCAACACCAACCACCCTACGTCATTCTGCACGAGCGGGAGATCAATTAGGATGCAAGAGAACTCGCAAAAAGTTTATTAAAGACTTAAACTCTTCCTAGTAGGGCAGTTAAACCCAAGTGATTTTAGTGAAATCGCGGGGGTCGGGGTCTCGCCAGGACCTGCCTGAGGCGAGGTGAGGCTGGGGCGGGGCGGGGCCACAGGCGGGCCCGGCCCGTGGTACCCGCTCCCTGGCCGCGGGGAGGCGAGCGCGCCCGGGTTGAGGGAACCCCGGGGCCCGTCTGGGTGATGGAGCTGAGGGAGGCCTGCGGCCCATCTCGGTGTCGGGGCCAGACCGGGCCATCCCGTCCCGTCCCTGTTCTGCCTCCCCTAACGGGTGACAGGACCCCGCCCTTCAGGGCGCGCGCCCCTTTAAACGCCCCTCCTCCACCGGCGGCGGCGGCGGCTCGTCGCTCGCTCGCTCGCGCGCCCGCCCGGCCGCCCCCCCTCCCCGGGTTGTGCAACCCCGCGCGCGGCAGGAAGGGACGATGAGGTAACAGCGCGCGACCCCGCCCTGACAGGCGCCTTAAAACCGCCTCCGCCTCACGTGACCGTGCGCGCTGCCCTCCCCGCACCTGTTAGCGGCGGGGCGGGGCGAGTGGGGGGCGGTGCCCCGATGAGAGCACCGCCTCTCCCGCGGCGCATGCGCGCGGAGCTGGACGGGCGATTCACGCATCCAAAATGGCGGCCGCGATGGATGTGGACACCCCAAGCGGTACCAACAGCGGCGCCGGCAAGAAGCGCTTCGAAGTGAAGAAAGTGAGGCTCGCCGGCGCGCTCCTCTAGCCGGCCCCAGGGGGAGGAGGGGAGGCCAGGGACAGCCGATGGCGGCCAGTGGGTGGGGGAGAGGGCGACTTCCCGCTCCCCTCACGGAGCCGGGCACCCGGTTCCGCACCGGCGCGGCGGGAGGGGTGAGGCGGGGCGGTGCCTGCGGGGGAGTCTTGGCGTGCGTCCGGGCCAATGGCTGAGGCGGTTGGCGGCACGTGGAGCAGAGGCTAGCCAATCAGCAGGCGCGGCTGGTGTAGGCCGCGCGAGCGAGAGGAGGGAGGCCTGAGGGGATTTCCCCTGTCAGGGGTTCCGTCGCCCGTTCTCCTCGGGCCCTGCTCGCGTGGCTGGGCCTCGGCTGCTCCGCGTCCTCCCCGGTCGGACCGCGTTTCGCCGAGACTCTGGGCAGCTTGGGCCGGGGAGCAGGCGTGGAGTGCTGCCTCCTCATCTTCTCTGCCCCGGTTGCTCGAGCTGCCCTATGCTCTATATAAGGCGCTTTGCACAAATTTGTGTGCCGCTTTTATTTTTTCTTCTTTAAATCAAGTCATAGTAATATGTGTATTCAGCAAATTTTCTCCTTTACCCTGGCTTTGTCTGCTTCCTTCAAACAGCAATAACACTGCTCTTCTGCCCAGTGCCACCAGTTTGTCTGTCAACTGGATCCTGGCAATAGGCCACACCTGTTATGGGAGGGTGCAGAGGAAGTAGGGAAGCTGTGTGGGCTTGTACTAAGGTAGAATTTGAAGAAAAATGATCCCTGGGCTGGCTATCAGCAAAGATTTCCACTGATTCATGCTCACAGCTGTCATCAGTGATGATGGAAAACCCTAGCTCTGTACAGGGCTGCAGGTCTATGGAGAAGGAGATGTTTGGATGACATGAGTGCTTGTCCTTTGGAAATAGGGGCAGATATAATGGCACATGAGCAGGAAGCGGCACCTTTTATGTGTCAGTGGCATTCCTCCTCCACAGCAAAGTGCCAAGGAACATGTGTTGCATGTGTGGCTCAGTACAGCGTCTATGAGTTGTAAGAGTATCTTATGATGGGACAAAAGATTAAGTACTTGAGAGTATGGGAGAGATAAGGGTGCTGTGAATTTTTATCCTAGTAGCCTTGAAGTATGGATGGAGTCCTTTAGAGATGAGTACCTTGTCCAGAAGGCTGGCTAGACTTGAGTTTGGAAGATGGGGAGAAAAAGTGAGATCACTAGTCACCCATTTCCTAAAGGATCTAGTAGTTCTGTGATGACTTTTTGTATTGGTAATAATGAAAAATTGAAGTGCTTATAAAAATTTATACTGCTTATCAATACTTGACAATCTGCATTCCTCCTTCAGAATTCCAAACTGAGGGGAAGCAATGAAAGCATTGAGATGTAAATGGAACAAAGTAGAGAAGATTTACTCTAGTACAGTCAAGACAAACATATACTGAAAAAAATGGAAGGAAACAAAAGTATTTAGACAATTTAAGTAGTAAATTAAGAATATCCTGCCTACTAATGTGCTGTTGGATTGCTTTGGATATTGAAGACAAGCCTAATCTATTTCATATATTTTCAAAAGACTCGATTATGGTTTTTGTGGGGAAGAATAAAAAGGTGCTATGCTTTTCTCCATAGCTTGTCTTAAAGTCCTCATTCTGAATCATTTTTCTAAAATTGTCGTGGAAATTTGTAGCCAACCTCTCCCCTGAAGTAGCATGGGACAGGGATATTCCTTTTTTTTTTTTTTTTTCCTTTTCCTTTATAAACAAAGTTTTCAAAAGGTCAATTTGGTAGTACTTTTAAATTTTTATATTCAGTCTTGCTGGTAGGTCATTGCTTAGTAAGGAGTCAGCAAAGGGTAGCATTAGATTAGTGATATCAGTTCTTGGCCCCAACTGCTCTGGGGGGTGATTACTAGAAGAACTGCTGGGAATAATGGAAATTCCTCTTAACAAAATGGCATCTGGAGTGGTCTTTCTCCAAGGCACAGTCCTTTCCATCAGAATTGAGATTGTAGCCATGAGCTGCCTCTGGATCTTGAATAGAAATGCAGATGCTTGCATTTGTTTGACAAAAAAAAAGGGGACTATGGCAGTTATCTTCTTGTTTCTGAAGCTGGAAGGAGACACTAGGTCTGAGAGGTATGTGAGAAGAATGTGCCACAGCTTTCTATTAACACTTAGGAACTCAAGATAAAGAATTACTTAGGACTTCTAAGACTTAATTTTTTAAAATATCCAAGCTTTTCAATTTAAAAAATCCATGGGGTCTTGAGGAATATCGAAGATTTCTTTGTGCTGTAAATTGAGTCAAAACTATGTTTTTCTTTTTCTTTTTTTTTCCCTCTCTAGTGGAACGCAGTAGCTCTGTGGGCATGGGACATTGTGGTTGATAACTGTGCCATTTGCAGAAACCATATTATGGATCTATGTAAGTAAATGGTGGGGAAGGCAGTTGATGGTTTTGACTTGTACATGACACAAGCTGAAGTTTCCCCCGTTGAGGGTATAATTCAGCAAATACACTTTTCAGTCAGGAACTAAGTCTTCACAGTGCAAATACTAAGCTCTATTTTATGTAACGCTGAAGTCCTATAATCTATTGTTGTGACTTCTGTCATTGTGCTGCTTTTCCCTCACCCTTTTCTTGTAAAGAGCAGAATCACTTCATACCACATCTACAGATGATGTTGCAGAGTGTTTTTGGGATGCAACAAAGAGAAAAAGGAGTAATAATAAAGAGACAGGAGGAAATGAAATTATTCAGGATCAACATGTATTGGTCACAAACAGAGGTATTAGAGTTTAGGATTTGGGATGCTGCTATAGGTATCAGCTTTTCAATGACACTCTATAAGATGAGATCATGTAACATTTTCTGTGTCTGGCTGGGAAATGCTTGGACCAGTGACTTCATTTGACTCCTCATTCTACAAAAACTATCTTGCCTAAGTTAGTTAATGTTATAGTACAGGAAATTTTATAGCCACCTAAAGAATCAATTGTTTGTTTACAAAGGACAAAAATCAAATGCTGAAATAAAAATTGAGGTATTGCTAGTATTGGTTTGATATTTTTGCTGTATAATCTTGATGGTTCAATTAACAAATATGCTTGCTATGTAGGAAAATAAAGTGATAATGGAATTAAGTGTACAAATTTCTATTGTGATACAGGTGTGAATGCATTAAGTCACTGGTTTCAGTCCCTCAAAGGATTGGTAATGAATTCAAAACCAGTATTTTCCCTCTCAAAACTGACAAGATACTGTTGGCACCATAACTGTCTATTTTGTTTCAGTCATGAGGTTCAGAAGACCTTTTAATATACCCCAGATAGAAAACTGCCTATATTACTAAAATGTGAGGGTTGTGGAACACCCCAAAACAGGAGCAGGTATAGCTGCAGTGGCTGGGAATGGCCTGTCATGATCCCATTGTGATAGTTTTTTTGCACTTCATTTTTATGTACTAGCCCTTGGAACTACTGGTAACTCACTGTCAGTAAGCCTATATGAAATTAAAATGTTTCAGACAAATGAGACCTCAAGTTTATAATAACAGCTAGTGAGATGTGCATCTGATTTTGTGTCATATTTAAATAATAATTAAAAAACTGCTTTCAAGAAGATTTTTTTTTAATAAAGAGAAAACACACTGTAACACACAGGGCTGAAAATGAGTTAAGCAAGTTCACTTCTTTGCTTTGGGACAGATATATTTATATTTTGAGTCAGGTACTGCCTATCAATGTCTGTGTTTATTCTTGGTTATTAGAAAGGGAATGGTAACACTAAAGAGAAGCAAGTGAGGACAGGGGTTATGAAATATGCTGAGGTCCTGTGATGTAAAAATTTTAAGTACCTCTAACCTGTATCATCTTGAAAAGTAGTTGGTGTGGACACTGGATTACTTCTTAGTCTCTCAGACTTATGATATATTAGAGAGGAAAGCATGTCTCTGTCAGGCAAATGGAATTTTAAGGATTTGTTAGAACCTAAGTTGCATTTATAGAATTTACAAATGTATAGGATGAAAAAAAAAATCCTGTAATTCAAGATAATTATTCACAATATGTGGGATATGCTGTAAGACAATGTATGTTAGTGTGTTTCATTGTATTAATCTGCCTCAAAATTAATAGTGCCTCCCATGAGAGACCAAATAGATTCTCAAATATTTGCTATATTTTATAAATAGATGAAGGAGAGATGTGGAGGAGCTGGAAGGAGAGTGGATAGGTGTTATTTTCCAGTAGTGAATTACATGCCTCAGTTATTTAAAAAAACCACCAAAACCAAGCCTATTAAAATGGGGGTGGGATTGCGAGCATATAGGTAGATTAGGAAAAACAGTGAAGGAAGAGGGCATAGGTAACTGTTTTTTTTCTTTCTTTGGGTTTTTTTAAAGTTGCTGAAGCATAACAGGTTATTAGTTTGGGTATGAGCAATGTTACGAAAAGCCTGAACTGCAAATGACAGACCAAAATTGACAGTATACAGAGTAGAAGGGGTATCTAAATTGGTGTTCTGAGATCAGTGTTGGCTCTGGATTTACTTACTTCCTTGTTACAGATCATTAATGTTGTTAAACAACACTTTAATTTGATTTTCAAACGTAAGATGCGAAGTTATGGCAAATTAAGGAAAAATTAATAGAATGTTAAGAAGAACATGCAAAGAAGAACAACACAAGATTCAATTTGATAAAATGCAGGATACAAATGCCTCCATCTCCTTGTGATGAAGAGAAACCTTGAAAGGGAAAACATTAAAAAGAGTGATAAGTAACGCCAGCCGTACTAATGGAAGATAGTTAACATCATCAAGTCAGACATCCAAAAGCTAGGCTACAACAATGTTAAGGTGTCAGGAAGTTTGACTTGGTTATAATACGGTGAAAGGATTCCCCCCGCCCCCACTATGGTTTGTATTTCATGTACAGAAGGAATATGTAGATTTTCAGTGTTTTGTTTTGATTCATCTCTGGAAAGAGCCAAATCTTAATTCAATTTTACTTGAGCAGTGTTCTTGATTTCTTCAAAGGCTCGCCCTCTGGCACTGTCATTGCCACATGGTAAGTTGGGGAGCGTCAAATAAACACTGTGCTTAGTCTAGTGGGTTACCTTCTGCTCTAAAACGTGGAGGGTAATATTGTAGTAAAGTAACCAGTATAGTTTTCAACTGTGTAAAAATGTGGCACCAAAATACCATTCCCTTTCTTTGATAGTAAGATACAAAGCGCCACATTTGATATTCCAGCTTCACAAGGTAGATACATTGGATAGAATTCAAAGAAGAATCTCAGGATGCTTAACAGGTTGAATGAGTTTGGATTTCTGGGAAAACTAAAAGAGCAGAAGTATATATAGTTTGCTAACTCATAAGTAGGAATGAAAGATGGTAGCTGTGTGCAAATACTTTGAGAATGTGATACTAACAGGAAACACTGAGTGTCATACAAGGGGGTTATAAGTAGAAGGTATGATATGATGAGGGGAAATGTAGAGTACATATTTGGTAAAATCTGCAGATAATTCCTAAGAAACTGGAGAGGATTGCAAGGGGCAAATTCTGAAGTTTGAAAACTAAATTGGAGAGCTCATTGTACATTTTAGGAGTAACAGATGTACATCATGTTCATTAGCCTGGTTATTTGGTTTTTTTGTCCCTGTTTTCTGAGTACATGATGTGTTGTCTTAGCCAATCTATGTGCGTTGAGTTCCTTTTTTCCCCAATAAGTTGATCCCTTCATGATAATTTTAGAAGACAACATATGAAGAGAAAGGGGAACCCATACAATGGTTGTTTTTGCTAAAGCAGATGATCTCTTCTCATCAAATTTACTAGTGCAGTGGGCTGTAGCTGCAAACAAAAGACGTGCACTTCTCTTACCTGCCATTATGGCTACTTAAATCTTAAGCTATTCTTCTTGTTACATAAGTATACAGAAGATTTCTGCAATAGAAAATGTATAGGAAGAGGGATGGTTCTTAGTAGATGCCAGGAGTCAGAAGTTATATTATTATATAATATGCCTTTTTGTAATTCCCCGGGTTAAAACGCTTCCATTGCATCTTTCACAATTAATTGCAGGTATTTCAGGTTTTAGCTGTATCTCTGCCCTCACTTCCAGATGCTCTGTCAAAAGCAAAGCAAAAGAAGAGTCATTGGGTATTCCTCCAATACCTGTTACTGGCTGATCCTTACCGCTTCTTTTGGGATGGTGAATAGCAAGACTATGAGTCTATTCTGCAGTAACAGTAAGATTGTTGCAGTAATCTTGGGTGTAAAATCGTAAACAAATGTCCAAAGAAATTGAAGCTCTTCAGGGTTCACGAGCATCTTCCATTTTCTTAATCAGATTTAGTTTTATTGGTGTATGTATTGAGTTAATTAAGACATCAGACATTTCAAGTGTACTGGATTTTGTTCTTTTCTATAGGCAGGCCAAGGAATGAGGCTTGGACTTCTGCTATGTATATCATATCTTGATGTAAACTGTATAATAAATACAGGTTTCTTCAGATCTTGCATAACAGTTGCTGCTAATGAGTTTCTTTAAATCTCAGTCTTATTTTGACTTGTTCCTCATAACCAGGGTTAACTGATCTTTCTCACATCTCAGGAAAAATGGGCCTTTCTCTTATTTTGCTTATCTCCACATCTAAAAGTGAAAAATGGAGAAACTCATTTGGAGCTGGCTGTGGAGGTGTTGGAAATATCTTTTTTTTTTTTTTTCTCCTGGAGCTTCTTCTTGAGCAGGAGCAGAAGTGAATTTTTCAGGGTCTAGAATGGAGAATCAGGTTGCTGGATTTATTATCTTAGTGCTGTTCTTCCTTGTTTTCTCTCTCTCTCATCTCCTTCATCCATGCCATCTGACACAAAAATTAAAAAATAACCCAAAACCACAAATAGTATTTATCTTTGGGGGCGGTCATCCTACATACTCAGATCTAAGGTGTAAAAAGTTAAAAAATATGTTTTAAACTGTATTTTCTATTACGTATTTTTAGGCTGTGCTTACCTGTCACAAGACTATAAAAAAGAGACCATCAAACTACAGCATTACATATGAAAATTATTTGTAAATAGTACAAAATGTCTGACAATGCAGTGAATTTATATTTAGAGAAACCTGGGTAAGAAATTTAAGTAAATTTTCTTTTATGGGTCTGTTACTGCAATTGATCATCAAAAAGCATCTGTTAAAACACAAAAGAACAGATTAAAAATATTTATCCTTAAAGTTTATGAAGCAGATACCTATTACTGGTAGAAGAGCCATGTGCTCTTGCCCTATGGAAATTTGGAATACTAAAAATGTAGAGGAAGGAGGAAAGCAGGATAAAGTATATTTTGATCTAATACTCTGTGAATGTTAATGTATACATTAAACCAACAGGTCTTAACATTTCCTGATGTAATAAATGCAACAAAACAAGGAGCTCTTCTCCCACCCCTTGCTGAAGATGTACAGTTGCATGTACATTTTCTACTCTTGCATATATGTGTTTAATGTTTGTTTTCACAGGCATAGAATGTCAAGCAAATCAAGCATCAGCTACCTCCGAAGAGTGCACAGTTGCATGGGGTGTCTGCAATGTAAGGAAAACTGTTTTATTGTGGAACTCGTATGTGGTGATGCTATCCCCTTCATGTCTCAGGACAAAATGCATTTTATAAAGTATTTCAGATAATCCACCAGAAAAAAAAGAACTTTAAGTATATTTAGTGGAGTGTAGAAAGGAGAGAGAGGGGGTAAAAAGTGTGAAAGTTGGAGAGGTGTAATACAGGGGACACAGAAGAGAAGGGAGGAAGATAGGCCTTTAGCCCTTTGTTTTTAAGAAAGAAGAATAATAGATCTTTCATTCTGAGTGTAATTTTCCTGATCAAGGTTCTGCCTAGGAGCTATGCCTTTTTTTATTTTTTTCCCCTGATAATAGGATTACTTGTATGTCAGCATGCTCGATTTGTCTTTGTGCAGGCTGATTCTAGGAGTCAGTATGGGGTAACGAGGTGATTTGCTTCCCCTTTTGGAGGAAGATCAAATCGGTTCTAGTGTGTAATCTCCATCACTTCAATTTTTTGCCTTATGCACTCCGTGCATTGTCCTACTAGCATGTGAACTCAAACTTGGATCTCTTAGCCAGCCCAGACCTGGCCTTTTCCATAACAGAATAACTACCTATTCCTCGTCCCATCTTCACTATGGTGTGGAATCAAGCTACAGCATGATAATGCTGGAACAGGAATGTAAATGTTATTACAATTCTGTTTGTAGAGGACAAGCAATTTTTTTAAACCCATGTTAGCGTATTCTAATGTCAAAACTACAATTTTGTGTGTAAGAGTTACCATGTGAAAGTGAAACCTTGTTTTTAAGTAGCTATATGGAATATGGAAAAGGGTGTCCTTTTAAACAGACAATTGAGATTTTTTTTTTTTCTTACTAATTCTGCAAGTTCCTATTTATTCAGGCTTTGGTTTGTCCAGAAGGCTCGCAGAAAGCTTCAGCATGTAAACATACATATCATCCCTGCTACTCACTGTGAAATCCTCTTCTTGTTTTTCTGATTACGCTTCTTATCAGCATCTGCTCTGCCAATTTTAGCAGCTGCTAAACTCCGTGTTCTCTCCTTCATCAGAAGTCAGTCGCTTGCCACAGGACACACTGTGGAACAGCAGGCTCCCTGCTGCCATTTTGCTAATGTTCCCTTCCTGTCTGAAAACGTCCATCACTTCCCTGGTGTTTACTAGTGAGCTAGTTGATGGGTCCTCCACATCTTTGTCTGCAAACACTTGCTGCTCACTTCTTACTGTGATGCTTTCGATGGTAGTTTTCACATTGAGATACATTCACGTGTTCTGCAGTGATGTTGATCTGAACCTTCTCTTCCAGCATGCTTTCCACTTCCACTGCATCTCTCGCTGGCTCAAGACTCGCCAAGTATGTCCACTGGACAACAGGGAATGGGAGTTCCAAAAGTAGGTATCCCACATATAAAATTCAAGATGAAAAATCCAATTGTCTTTCTGTCAGTAGCAATGATCAATGTCAGATAATCTCTCTCCCTTCTGAGGGCTTAGTTGCTGTTGGGAAAGGTGTTTTCTTCACCTTGCTGCCTAGGGACCTTGCCTTAGTCACCTGGTGCTAAATGAGCTCCAAAGGAAGTCCAAATAGCTGTGGGGTAAGTGAGAGTTGTTAAGAAGTAGTGATTTCTATTGACATTCTCTCTAAAGAATGGAGAGCAGAAGAGAAATGGAATTCACTGAAAGTGGAGCCTCAGGTGAATACTATACAGCTGCATGAGCAATATGGGTTTAGAAAATGACCTGAATTTAGCTTCTTGTTATCCAGAGCATCTCTACTGAAGTTCCAGACATCTTATTGAGTCTCTCTGTATCTTGACAATTTGTTTTGTAACCCTAATAACCTCAGAGATTAATCCAGATGCTAGGAAATCAGCTGTAAAGCAAATGTCCATGTAGCCATTGCCACAGCCTTGGCCCATTTATCCATAATTTCTGCATTCTTTATTTTGTTTTGTGTTCTTCAAAGGCCTGTTGTTAAAATAATAGTAGGAGATACAATTACCCCTCAAAACCCCATCCATGTATTTTGAGGGGTAATTGTCCATTGACAGTAGTTAGGAACTTTGCCTGTCACTTGCTGCTTTCTGCAACATTCATCTTAACTGTAAATTTCCCTTTCCCTCCCTATTTTTTTTAAAAAAGAAACACATAAATTCTAACCAGAGTCCAGATTTAAACAAAGCAAAGCAGATATTATAACTGTTCAGGGTTGTCTTTGGGATCTGGTTCATAATCAGTTGTGTAAATTGTCATTGACATGCTAACTTGAGTAGCATAGTTTTACTATTACGATGGTTTAATGAACATTTAATGAAAACTGAGCCAGTGTTGCCTGGCTGGTGGCTAATGCTGCATGGGCAGCACGAGGAGAAATGGAGACATGAATTAATACCTTCTTATGGATGCTCAGTAATATGTCTGGGGTTGTGACAGGCTTTGGCCTTGCTTTCATGCAGGGTATATTTGAAGTGAGTTGTGGTACTGAGGGTCTCCTGAGTATGATACCGTGGGTTGCTCAGTCTCTCTTCTAACTAGTATCTGGATAGACTTTTGGGGGAAGTGAAATGTGGAGAACTTCCTAAGGTTTTCATAACATAGCTTTTCACGTTCATTTGGTTTACATGTTAATTACATTATGGTAGAATAAGAATAAATCTGCCTAAATCAGGACTAGCGTGAAACATGATTTTTAATAAAGCATTAACATATTATATATTTGCAGGTATGGACACTAGAGAGATGGTCACCACGCTTCTTGTTATGTCGTCGGCCTCAGTTGTTCTTGTCATTATGGGTTTGTTTTAGCAACTTGAAAAATCAGTAATGTATACAATTCTTCTTTAATCTTTATTTCTCCCTATTGTATACCATTGAATAAAATCTTGCTGGAGCTTCCTGTCTGAGTTGTTTGGGTTTTTTTGTCTTGTGTTCAGGAGTGGTCAGTCAGTGACTGAGGGAGGAGAGCTATCTGTAGACCAGGCGGACTTAAGCTTGGCAACTCTTAAACTGGGCAGCTCTTCTTGTCGCCGTGCCCAGTTTTTGGCTGTGGGTTTGGTCTTACTCCCGTGCAATTAAGAACCACGCCTCTGGCTCACCCAGGTTGGCATTGAGCTGCATCGTGTAGTGCAGTGGGTGCAGGACTTGGCCTGGCGAAGCATAATTTATGCAAATAGCATTTCATGTGGACTTGCCTTCTTGCAGCTGAGTTGAAATGATGATGTGTACAATTAGGGGTGGTGTCATTATTAGAAACTGCTCTCTTGCTTCTGCTTTTGAGTTTGACTAGACTAGCTCTCCTGCAAAGGAAAATTTCACTAACTGTTCGCAGTTCCATCTGTTTAGCTTGAGGGATATTAATTTCATATTAGTTTTCATTAGTGTCAGGTGAAAGTAAACTTAGGAAATTCACGTGCTAGATTGGCTGGAAAGCTAAAAGTAAGCAGTTTATGAACAAACTAATTCTTGGTTGGCTTTCTACTGATATTGTCCCAGTTCAAGTCAAGCTGTAGTTCTTATTGGCCAAAAATTGTTACTCTGAAAACTCCATAATGTTTTGTTTGGTATCTCCTGTGCCAAAGAGCCTGGTGTCCTTCTCACTGCATCAGATTTTGGGCTCTGTGTCCACAGCCTCAGCAGATGCTGTGAACTCAAACAAGGTCCAAGAAATTCTTCCTGCTACCAGAAGCCGTGTCCCTTCATGGCAGCAGATGCAGTAAATTTCCTCCATTGGTTATTCATGGTGCCACTTTTGGATCAACACTTTTTTGGAAGTTACTGAGAACGGGAAATTTGATAGCTGATGTTAAACATTAGTGTATTATAGCGAGAGGGAATAAAGAAGGTCATTGACAGAACCAAAACTTTCAGGTTTTCCAGTAACTGCTGGGGCTTTCTTTAATCTGCAGCAAGCAAATGTCAGGATTATTTTATCAGCTGGTGTCAGTGCTCTGAAATGATATGGTTCACTGTTTTCCACGCTGAAAAAGAATTAAAAAAAACCCCAAACCTAAAAAAGGAACAACTAGAATCAGGAGAGTTTACAGCTAGATAGTATTGACCAGGTTTGGTTGGTAGAAAGCTCATCCTGAATTTGCAAGGTAGTTTTGGTGATGGGTGTAGGAGTGGAACAGATTGGGGGGCAGAAAGGTGATCTCAACAAACATTCATCCAGGCAGCAGGATATCCAGGTTAAATGCCATTCCCTGGGATTTGAGCTCCCATTTAATGTCCTGTCCATCTGTGTAAAATGTCAGATGTCCCCATTTATGATAGTCCATTTTGCCTACAGTATTTGATTTTTTTTTTTTTTCCAGGACCTGGAACCCAGATGCTCACTGATGGGGGAATGTATTTCCTTGAGAACTTTGTTTTGGGTCCAGCAACATCATTCTGGTTCATCTCCCTTCAGTCTGCACATACTGCCCTGAGCGTGTGTTTTTGGGCTGGGGACAGGCATTTCCCCCTCCTTTGTGGCTTCACATGTGTTTGCTTGAGGCTGTTTCTGCAAGAACACTGTTTAGTTTTGTGGGTTTTTATTGTCTTTTGGCTTTTTTTTTTTATTTTTCCCTCCAAATGGCAGACTACAAGCACTTTCCCCCCACACCCTTTGACCCTGCAGCGTGTAAAGCCCTAGCTGTTAACTTTGATTTTTTGGCTTGCTACTGTAGCGTCTGTCCCAAATCTGTTTTTTCCAAATGGAAAAATACGGACTGTAAGGCAGCAAACGCTTACAGACCTGGGAAAGAACAGTCCTTTTTCAGCTGGTGACCATTGAAATGGCCCTGCTGCTGTTCCCCTGCTGCAACGGGCTGGAGCTCTGTGACCACCCACAGCAGCTCCAGCACAGGAGCCGTTTTCTGTAGCCCGTTAAGAGGTCAAGTTTTCAGGGAGGAAGGACTTCATCAAGCAGCCTAAGAGAGAAGCTCCATGGCAGAGGCAGACTTAGGGGAAGGTAAGAGGGATCTGTTCTATCCAAAGGCACAAATTGCCCCGTTTCCCCAGGGCACGGTTGCTCGCTCAGGCTGGCATCAGCTCTGGCCCGACTTAAGATTCAGCCTCCATCTCCGCTGGATGTGGTGGTGGGAGGGGGAAAGCCCATTCCTTCCCTCCCCTTTTTCTTTTTTCCTGAAGCAACAATCATTTTTGACAACAGCTTCCCTTTCTTGCAAAATACAGAGAGCTTTTTGCGGTGGAAGGAGGAGTTGACACATTTCTAAGCATCCTGGGGGGAAGGTAGGTGTGCAGGGGAGAAGCGATGACCATGTCAGTGCCATTTGTCCATCTTATAAATGAAGGATGCGTCTGAACTGTGGACCCGAAAATAAAATCAGGGGAAGATGACGGTTAAAACTGCAGAGAGTAGTGTATCCTGCAGCTGTCTGGCTTAGAGAAAAACAAATCCCTGATAGACCTGCTGCAGAGCAGAAGGCAATTCTGACATTTCTGATGCTTTCCACAAGTTTGTCAGCCGAGGCGAGCTGCATCGCTGAGCAGGCCCTGGCAGAGAGTGCTCTGTGCAGGCCAAAATGACCAGACAGTGGCTTCCTTCTCTTCCTTTTGGAAAGAGGCAATGAGGTCCAGGTGCTTTGTGGCATCAGCTGTGCCTCGTGGGCCAAATCCCTTTTGCATTAAAACGCCAGAATCTGGATGGCACGTTGGGCTGTGCGGAAGTAGGAGGAGATGACAGCAACCAAACTGAGCAGCAGTTTGAGGGCAAAGCTCTGGGTGTTGAGATTCCCCCTCAAAACCACCTTAAGGGGCATATATTAAAATAATGTCTGGCCATCAGGAGTCTGCTGGTTGAAAGGTGTCTGTTGTCTGAGAGGAATGGCTGAAGCCTCAACCAGTTGGACAGGCTTGTAGCAACACACCATGGAGTGAACGTTAGGGTTGTGTCCTCCTGCCTCAGTCGGATGGAGAAGGAATATCTGCAGGGATGCAGATGTTCAGACTGAGTGCAACTGCTTTGGGTGGCCTTCTGCCTGTCCCCCTCATGGCGGGGAGCTCTGGGAGCTGCTGCCACTACTGTGTGGTCAGGGATGATGGTGAAGCCCAACGTGTGAAAATCTGCATCTGTGTGTGCAGGCAGGCAAAGACACCAGCATCCATCAGTCCTCTCCTACTAGCTTCTTGTGGAGAAGCTAATGGCACCCTGAAGTAGTCTGGGCTAACAAAGTGCTCAGCAAAACTGACATGAAGATGACACCAGTCATGTGAACCAGTGCCGACAGAGCCGAGCTATCAGGAGGGAAGCACCCTCAGGGGGAGATCTGCACTGGTTCTGGAAAACTCCCTTCTCCAAAGGCATGGGGGCAGAGGATGGCAAGATCAGCACTTCCCTGATGGATGCCACCATGGGTTCCACGCCCTCAGCTAAGAAAGGAGCAGGACAGAAGAACGGATAGGAAGATAGCATGAATCATAGAGTCATCTAGGTTGGAAGGGACCTTTAGGATCAACCTAACGCTGCCAAAACCACTACTAAACCCTCTCCCTACAGAAGAGATGGGGACAGGCAGACCAAGACTGTCACTGCCTGTACTTGCCCAGGACACTGCTCCCATGAGGAGGCAGGCAAGGAGACATCCCAGCAGGGGTTACCAGTGCAGGTGTAGAGAGCACAAGCTCTTTCCCCTTGACAGCATGGAAATGCTCCCACATCATTCTTGGGCATCAGGAATGTGGCACTTTCATGGGACAGCAGAGAGGCACTTGCAAAGTGCAGAGGTGCAGGCCACCCCACTGCCTGTCCTTTCCCTGGCCCACCACGAATTCCTGTGCTTCTGCCCTACTGCAGCTGCTTTGCCACCCAGCAAAGAGACAAGCACCTTAGTGGTGGACAATGAGGCTTTGGGTGGGGTCTATGGGCACCAGCATCCCAAGCTGCTCACCCTAGCCCAGGTGAAAGCTGCCACTGTCAGGAGACCCCCAGGCCATGGCTGGAGAGAAGGAGGAGGTGACGCTGTTGAGGGTATTTTCCTACCTCAGGTTCCCCAGGGGGCTGGAGGGGAGGAGGAGAATGGGTGTGGAGAAGCAGCCATTTTCACCCCTCTCCTTCTCTTCCCCACAAAACCCATGAGAAGAGCGAGCTTTTCTTGCCTGCTGTTGCTTTTCCACACAAGCTCACTCCACCAATATTGCTGCCAGCTTTAATCTGCTGCAAGGAGACACGCCATTCCCCACCACCACAAGCTCTAGACATCGCTTCATGTTCTTCCCCAGCGTGGCAGGTTCTGCAGCAAGCCTCTTACTCGTCACCGCAGGGCACCTCAGCCACACAGATGGCTTCCACGGGCCACTCACCCCACAGCCACCACCTCCCCGTTCCCTGCTCTCCAGTCTGCTCCCTGCTCTCCTCTTCCGCTTTCCCCCTCTCTGATCCCGTTCCCATGGAGATCCTGAGGCATCAACGTTCCTCCTTTCGCAGCTCGAGGGAGGGAGGGGGTCGGTGGGAAGATCTTCGGCTCACCTGGGCTGAAGTTGCATCCAGTCCCAGAAGCCAATCTCCAAGTTGCTGGGAGGTCTGTTTTGTCTCTCTGTCACTCGAACTTGGCCTGTTGGCTCTCTTTTTTTCATCTGCTTTCCAGCCTCTCCCCATCAGACACAGAAGGGGGTGCTCCCCAAAGCTCAGCCCGGTGGTGGTGCACCTCGCTGGGCCTCCACATCGTGCTGTTGACAGCAACGGTCCCAGCTGGAAAAGTTATAAAAAAGAAGAAAAGAAGAAAAAAAAAATCCAACATATGAGGTTGCAACTTAAAAGTCTGTGGAAAATTAGAATCAGCTGATTCTGGGGAGGCCAGACCTGGGTGTGGGGATGCACCACGGACTGCCACCTTGCTGAACTTCCCTACCTCACTGCTGCAGCCTGCAGTTTGTCCATTTGCCGCCTCTCTTTTCCATATGCCTGTGGACATGGCACAGTCACCTGGTTCCTTGGTCCTCATGTGAGAGGCAAGTTCTGGCCTCACTGCTCCAGGACGTAAGCTGGGAGGACACTGTGGCAGTTGCCTCTGGAAAGGTACCAGAGGTACCAGCATGGTAGGTATCAAAACTCAAGAAGGGAATGCAAAGCAGTATGACACTGGCACATCAGGATTTTCTGTCCATGGGGCATCAGGCAGGTATTTTCAGTCAATCTGCTGTCACGGGCAAGTGATCCTAGATGTCAGCAGGCTGGCAGGGCTTTTGAGAACATGTTCTCTTCTGGTTGTGCTCTTCTTCCATGGTTGCTCTCATCTCCTCTTTGTCTTCTCGTGCTGGGTCTCAAGTGGGTCCTTATGTGCTGGGGAAGGGGATTAAGGAGGTTTTCTCTGGAGACACAGCGTGCTCAGTATCTTTTTTATCCCCCTTCCTCTTCCACATCCCAGAAGACATCAGCTACAATGCAAATTGAAAGGGGCATTCGTCTCCCATCCGCTCGCTGAGAGAGGTGGCGTGCTGTTGGAACAGTCTCTTCATCCCGGTTGTATCGGATGCATTGAAATGATTCATCTTGACGTTTTAGACATGAAACATTATGATTTTTTAATGCAAAACATGGGGTTGGATGTTTTGTGTTCTTCCCCTCCCCCGAACTTCAGTATTGCGGATTTTTTGAAGGGCGTGTGTTTGCCAAAATGCATCCCAGAGCTGCAGCCTTTTCTGCAAAAAGCAAGTTCAGTTTCCTACAGTTTCACTGTGTAAGTCCCTGTGCTTGTGACAAAAACTTTTCTACCCCTGTTCAGTTTTGGGTGTGAGAGGTGGCTCCAGGTGCTGAGGCTCTCGCATCCTGCTCCGCGTGGAGCAAGTGGCCATCCATCTCCCTGCTCAGCTGAGTGGAGACCAAACATTTAAAATACTCAGACATCACTGATCTCCAAACTGTTCAGAAATGAAAGTCTGTGAAATAAAATGGCAGCTTTGTGAGGATCATCCCTGAGTCTCTGGTGTCTCCAGAAACCTTCCAACAAGATAAACCACTCCCTAAAGGAGTCAGTGTGACCAGGCAGGTATTTTGGGTGTCTCTCAGTGCCACTGTGTGTACCTTTCCTGTGGGTCAGTGAGATGGCAAAGGGGCATCATTCCCAGATTGGAGGCAGAATGAGATACTCCATCCCTTTTCAGGCATTTTAGGACAGATTTCATTTTATCCTTGTGGGATCTTCTTGAGAGGGTTGAGGTAAATGTGAATTCCAGTCTACTGGAAACCACTTCCAGGGTGGTAAAATTCAAAAAGGTCTCTGCTGGATTTTCTTCAGGAGGTTTTTACTTATTTTGCAGACCTTGTCCACATCCCACCCCCCGCCCCCAGCATCATCCACAAGCATCAGCCTCTTTCAGACAGTCACTACCAGTTGATAAAACCAAACAACAGTCTCCTTTTTTTGGTCCAGATGCTACCCACCTTTAATACCTGAGACTGGCACCCAGAGATGCTCCTTCCACTGATGGAGAAACCAAGCCCATCCTTATCCTATTCCCATACTACATATGACATCCCTCTTAAAAATTGTTTTTACTGTTTCTGCAACCACTGGGTTCATGAAACATTTCTTTCCAAGGTTGCAACCATCTCCACCGCATCACCTACATGGCTTGTCCTGCTTACAGCTGGAGACTTCCAAGGGAAAGAATGGCATCTGTGAGGGAGTGACACAGCAGCTCCTCAAAAACACAAACAGCAGCAGCATTTGTGCTGAAAATTGATCTTAGAGACCAGGTCACTGCTCATTTTGCAGCTTTTTCCTCAGCCCAGTGCTGTAAGTTGCATTGGCAGAATGGATCTATGGGTGATGATGGTGACCTCCTTTATACCTGGGATAGTATGATAAACCATCTACCAAAGCACCAAAAGCAGCTCCTGGAAGATGAGGCAGCCTTGTTTCCTTTCTCCTTTCCCATTTGACTCTTCTGGGGACAGTACACCATTTTTGGCTTATTCCCTTGGGCTCTTTGTCGAGCTCTTTGTGTTGTTTGCAAATGTCATATCTTCATTAGAATTTAGTCAGCATGATTTAGGGTCACCTCTGAGCAGCAGCCCCCAAAGATGCTGTGATGTGGATGCTGTATATGACTGGCCTGCTTCAGAGGGGAGACACTTGTGACTGGTCCTATCTGCTGGGTGGCACACACTCATCAGAGCTTTGCAGGGAGAACAGATGTTCCTGGGAAGAAGGCAATGACCTCAACCCAGCTCCTTTCTGCTGCCCATAAATCACATTAGAGAATATCAAAGCCCTGAACTGTCAGCGTTACCTAGATGTAAACACTGTAATTATCCTAAGTAAAATTAAGAGTTTATAAGACTTCCTGTGTCAAATCTTTTTATTACAGCCTTTTTTTATCATCACAGATTTGATTTGCCATAGACTTTATGTGACCCTGGAATATAAATCTCTGGCTTTCAAACGCTACCTGACATCATGAGCTGTTGCAGCAGCTAATTGGCAACTGTTCAGAGGCTTGTTTTGATGAGGAGAAGGCTTTTTTTTTTTTTTCCTGGCTGCCCTGAAATTTACTGGTCCCTTTCAAAAGGTTTGCCCATGCAATGAGAGATGCTGGATCTGTACCAAGGACCTACGGGATCCAGGTGTGGATGCAACACTAGATGCTAAAGAAACGAGAGGGTGTCGAGAAGCGTGTGGGGTGTGGGATGTAGGTCTAGAACCAACAAAGCAGAAAGCAGCGTTTTCATGAGGTGAACGCAAAGATGATCTCCTCATCCCACCATCCTCACCAAAGACTGCAATCGTGGATGCTTCTACTGACGGCAGCTGCCAGGGTAGGAGTTTCAGAGAGGAGCCTGCACAAAGCTGTGCTAGCATCAAAAGTTATAAATAACCCAGTCAAAGCTTTCTAATGATCGTATCAGGCTGCACAGTTCAAGTCATGTGAAATAATCTAATGGCCTTTTTTTTTCCCCTCCCCTTTTTTTCCCCCTCCTCTTGGAACAGAAGCTGCTGAGCACGGTGACTCCAGTAATGGGGAAGCACCCAGTACAGCCCAGCGCTGCGTTTTCCACTGCCCACCTCACTGCAGCAGAAGCCAGTGGACAGTCTGCGCAGGCATCTCACTGGCAGCTGAAAGCAGCAGGTTTAAAAAAAAAGAAAAAAGAAAAAAGGGATGTACTTCGAACACACACACACAAAAATGAGACTTTTCTCACCCGCATCTTTGCACGGCAGTAGGAGACAAGCAACGTTATTGCTTTTGTCCCAGCAGAGCCTGGAGTGGCAGGTTTGTCTCAGATGTTTTTCCTGCCTTTGACTCTCAGCCTACTCTGTGCCTTTCCTCCAGCTCCCCGCCTCCTGAAGGTGATTCAGAAACTGAAACGTGACTAAAGAAAACTCATTTCAATAGCTTGTCTTGGCCAAGGCCAACTAGGAATATAGCTGTGTTATTATCAAGAGTTGGAACGCAAAGTTATTTACTTCATTAGCAGGAGCGACAACAAAATAACAGCCCATGGTGCTGGCAAGGGTATAGCCAGAACTAAAATATTGCATACAAAACAGAAAAAGACCTGGAATAAACTCCTTATTATGGATCTAAAATAATTTTTCTTGGATTGAATAGGTGCAGAAAGCTCCAACAGCTTTTGAGAGGCTCCTTGAAAAGTGTTTTTTATCCAACATCTGACTGTGCAAGCCTCTGACATCCTCAGGAGTTGCCTCCAGATGAGAGCTGGGGGCTGGACACTGACACTTCACTGACAAGTGAATGCTTAAAGGCTGGAGTCTGAAGAAAGACAGAGTGAAAAGTATTAATCAAAGAGGTTTTACATTTCGGACAGACTGCAGTTCTGGAACCAGGACTGGCATCAAATTTGTGTTTCTGTTCCCAGCCATTGTAAAGCAGAGCTGAAGATCTTCAGGTGGAGTAAAGTAAACGTAGGCTGAATTCCTCTACCATGGGACTAACAGAACTGGGTTTTCTTTGTTGTTGTTGTTGTTTGGTTTGATTTATTTATTATTTTTTGACTCTCCATACAATTTTGAGAAATGTTTTCATGGATTATGGATAATTTCTTTCAAGTAGGAGATTTCATTCGCCAGCGGGGCCTGGAGCAGCTCCCCCTGGCAATGTGGACATGGAAGGGTTGCCTTCTCTTGAGAGAAAAATTCATCAGAAGCACAAAACATGAGGATAAAAATGAAAAGATCTGCGGTAAAATCTGCTTATCTCTGAAAGAGGAACAGAGTTTACCTGTTTGTAACAACATAATGTCCTTTGGTTTTGTTCCAAATTTTCAGTCTATCTTGGGCTATCTTTTGCATCTTATGTAGATCGAGCTGTCCCTAAATCCCTCATGAACATACCTGAATGCAAAACGCGCTGTACCTCAAGCATCTAAAATGTCTTCTACCTCCTCAGTCCACTGGAGAAATCTTTTAAAACAGCCCTTCAAACAGCCTTCTACATGAGGAACACATCCCTTTGTGGGATTTTGATTTTATCTCCATGTGTTGGACACTCGGTCCACCCACCCTGGTCTCCACCTCCCTCTTTCCCTGGCCGTGCCTCCTCTCCTGCACACTTGCACCTGCCTGTCCTGGTGAGCTGGGAGGTGGCTATGGGAGGTGAACACCAAAGTTCTCCAGTAGCTTCAGGGGAGCATCACAACAGGCACAGCAGTGTGCCAGGCTGCTCCACCAACCCTCCAACACAGCGCACCCAGGAAAACTGCTCACTTTCAGGGTGACAGGTCCTCCTACCCCCATCCAAAACTGCTATGAGCAAGCAAAGTGGCCCTATGTGCTTTCTCCAAGCCATGTTTATGGTCATGCCAGCTTTAGGAGGAGACGTAAGAGGTCTCGGTCTGACTCTGTGGCCTTTCCAGGACGCCGGGCTTACTCTCCACTCTCCCATCCTCAGGCCTGGGAAAGCAACGGGAACATCGGTAGCACGAGGTTAGAAACGATTACTCAGAGTCTACGGCACTCCCGATTGGAAAAGTGCAGCACAAGCACTTTTATTATCTGGCTGCTAAACATGTACGCTAATTATTCAGTGCTCACGTGTCTGGGTTGCTTTCTAAGTTTGGCTTTAAAAAAAAAAACAACCCACCCCAACACCACGAATCAGTCGTCAGCGGAGATGTCTTGAAAAGACGAGCTAAGGTAGGGAAGTTTCTGTAGTGAGTCATGGCGAGATCAGAAATAATTTGTTGGTGGCTTCCTGTCCTGGGCTGTCCATCCTGAGCAGCTGCTTCCCATCCCACTGTGTGGCCTCCAGGCAGCTGCCACAGCCAACACGGGCATCCAGCATCCCTGTGCCCAGCCCTGGTCCTCACCTGTCTTCTGGCAGTTGTGGTACACAGATCGCTCCGCATGCCCCTGTGTGCACGTCTTTTTTTCCTCCCCAAAATGTACTCTTTGGGATTTGGTTGGGTTTTTTTTCCCATGGATTACCCACAATGTAAGAGAGATTTAGGCTAGGGCTAAAATCTAAGCTCCTCTTTTAACAAGTTATACTGTTAAAACCATACAAGGAAAACCAAAAATCAATTTGCTTTACACTACATTCCTGTCCCCTCCTTCTATTCATACACAGTTAGAAACACAGGCTAAATTAATTGCAGGAACATCAGGCACCAGAGGGGAAGAGAAAAAAATAAATATTCCAAAGCCTTGTAGTACAACTATAACAGCATTTCATGTTCTCTGGAGTTTTCACCCGCAGTGACTCTGCATCAAGGTTTTAGTCACACAGAATTTAATGCCAATTTTTATTCCACTCATTCTGTATACCAGGGATGTGCGCTTGACCTTTGAAAAAAAACCACTCTAAGGCCTCAATGCATCACTGCTCATAGAGTCTCAGGTAGGAACAGGGCACCAAAATGACTTCTTTCTTTGGTTTGCTATGAAATTATGAGCTTTTTCTTCCTTTCTTTACTCCAGTGCAGGATTAACAGACAGGCACTATCCATCTGTGCCAAGGTCCCAGCTCCTAGAGCGAGGTGATCATCAGCTCCAGAGGCTGAGATTATTTTTTTTAATAAATTGAACTTCCAGTCTTTCATCATACTGAGGAGAAAACATCACCTAGAAGATGTCTGCTGGAGTCTGTGAAGAAGCTGGAGCTGGAGCTCAAACAAGAGATGTACTGCACTGTGCATCTCAACCAGGATTTGATGACAAGGCTTGCTTCTACAAGGGGCTCTGTGGTTTATGACTCGAGAAGAGGGCAGCAGGCCCAGCCTTTTGCCAGCCCACAAATCTGGCTGCTGGGGTGGGAGTTTTGGCAGAGGTCTCTCTTGCTGCCAGAGGCGTGGGACCCTTACAGCCTGAAGTGGGATTTGACATCGTACCGAGGATGGTGGACTCCCCACTGCTGAATTGCCAACAGGGGTATTCAGGATCAGCTTTGGAGATGATCTGGAGGCTACAGCAAATTGCAGAGCATGGCTGGCTGCCAGCACAGGGGAGCAAGCCCTGTAAACATGCTTAACTGTGCTTGGGGTCTCATGCTGCAGCCTCTTTTGGGGGCTGGTTACAGTGAAGGAAGTCCTTCATAGGAAGACTTGCCAATCTGCCAGCCCTCCTGCTTAGCGCCTCCCATCAGGAGCGCTATGATCACTGCAACCTCTACCTCGTCATTTCTGGAGGTGATTTTTTTCGGGTTTGGTGACTGAGGTGGTGGTGTGAGGAGCAAAACGCTCTGATGAAACTCTCCAGGTGCCTGTGGGCAAGATGCCTGGTTTGGGAAAACGAATCCACCAACATTTTAAGCAAACAAACACCTTAAAACACACAATGCTGAATGTTCTCAGTAGATGATCTTCTCCATAGGATTATCTTCCTTTTAGATCATGTCAGAGCCTGGTCTTGGCAGTCCTCTGCACCCCATGGTGGTTCACTGGGGAAAGCCAGCCCCAGGGCAGTCATATTCTCAGCTCTGAGCAAGGAGCCCTGTCCCAAAATCCCACAGTAAGCAGTTAGCACGGTCCTGATAACTTGTTTTGCCATCAGTATGAGCATCTTGCATGGGAAGATTTCCCTGCCATCACTTGGGCATTTGCAACTCCCATACCGTGCCCACAGATGATTCAGGCTTTTCTATAAGAAAGGAACTCACTTTAGATCCTGCTGCTTTAAATTATTCACTTCCTCTTACTGTCTTTTTTTTTTTTTTCCTTGAGCAAGTGAAAGTAATTTGCTTTTCTTGCAAGATCTGTTGTGCCTATTCCTTCCCCAGCACTGACCCTGCTGCGGCCAGGGGGTGACTAAGGGCTTTGCTCCAGCGCAGACACCAGGCAGAGCACTTTGCAAAAAGTTGCATGTCATATAGCGGGAAACGGTAAATACGATGAAACAAGTTTCAGGGCTTGGCATTTCAGCAGCCGACACCAATTACTCCCGGTCTGGGATGAATCACCTCAGGCAGCTGCAGCAGAGCTGGGAGCGGGCTGCCCTGACACTGCCAGAGCCCTCCCACCATCTTCTCCGCGGCCTTTCCCACCTCCTGGTGATGTTTTATACGGCAGCAGCAGCGTGGGTACAGCAGAGCTGCAAGTGCTCGGCTCTCCCCGTGGCTCTGGAGTGATGCCCAAAGCCTGTTCAGCGTGGTTGGGACATTATAGAATCGTAGAATCATCTAGGTTGGATGGGACCTTCAAGATCGTCTAGTCCAACCATCAAGCTAACTCTGACAAAACCCATGTCCCCCAGCACCATGCCAATCCGTCTTTAGAACATCTACAGGGATGGTGCCTCAACCACTTCCCTGGGCAGCCCATTCCAATGCTTAAGAACCCTTTCACTGTAAAAGAACCCTTTCAATGTAAGACTGAACATAGACTTACTAGATGGCACCTGTTCAGTAGGAGAGATAATCTCTAGCTGGAAGGTCTTAATTGGGGAGGGTGTCTCCAGAAGCAGCTCCAGGTTACCCTGAGCCCGTGCAATTTTGCTACAGTGGTATCTGCTGCTGCTGGATACTGCCATTCTCTAGAGAAGCAGAGGAATTCAACGACCCTAAAAGCAATAAACTCCCAACTGGAGTAAAAAGGGCTGTAAGGCCAGCCTCATTCAGAAAAGCACTGAAACAGGGATCACAGGGCAGGGTGGGCTTGAGATGTGGCTCAAAATCCTGGTGAGTTCTGCAACGTGTTCACCTGCTGCCCCTATCTCTGGCTGCCAGCCAGTACTTGGGTTTAAACTGTCCACGGGGTGTTTTGGAGGAACTGAACCTAGATATTTGCTCAGGGACTGGACTGCAGCATCCCACCTCATCCCTGCTTTGTCCTGATCCCATAAGTTACCCTGAAACTGAGACATGGCCGGGCAGTGAAGGGCCAAATACACTTATCGTTGAGGTCCCCCACTGGCAGAGTTCTGCAATTGATTTTCCTGCCTGGCACATGCACTGACAAACTGTGTGGATGGATGATGTTTCCTCCTCTGCTCTGCACAGCACCACCCTGGCCTTCCAGGACTGTTTTGTGCCCCATCATGCCATGAAAACTGAGATGAGTAATAGCCATGGAGCCTGCCCCATCCAGAGGCATCACTATCCGCTCCTGGACATCCTGCTGACACCACTCTGGGACCTACTGGTAGCTCCAGAAAACAAACATCTAAGGGGCTTCTGCAGGACAAGCCTGTGCCTCAGTCCAATTAAATGGTGGTTTGGGGTTAGGCTGGTAATAGTTTGAAACTGGGTCCTTCAGCAAAAATGGGTGACCAGAAGATGGTTGCTTTTACAGTTGGAAGAAAAAAAACCTTCAATGATGTGATAATTCATTGTTTTGTCTTTGTCAATTGCTGCTCTTTCAAATCCCCAAGATGAAAATGCATTAAACCAGGGATTTTTCAAACTGACTCCTTTTTTTTTGTTATAATAGAGGATAAAGGCAATGATGAGCCTATGTACTGAGCTCTGCCAAGAGATCGTGGAGGGGGACAGTAACTCTGATAAGGGACCACAGACTGCAATGAGTTCAACACTGCATATTTACAGTCCTTCAGGTATCCCAGATCTCTGGGAGCTCACACAATGCCATAACTTCTATTATAAGTGTGTATGTTTATGTATGGAAATGATGTTCTGAGCTCAACTGATGGGGAGCAGGGGCTGGCCATGGTGTGAGGTGACATCTAAACTGGTGCACAGGCATTTTTCATGTGAAATGCTACATTTAAGGTTATGTTTTTTCCCTGTTGTTTGTCCCTAAACAGCCTTCAGGCCCTCTGCTTCAGAGCAGGATGGTGCTGAGCAGAAGCCAGACAGGCACAACAGCCTGAGAGGGTTTTTTTTTTCTCTCTCTCTTTTTTCTTTTTTTGGTTTTTTTTTTTTTTTCCTTTCCTGGATGCTGAATGAAGCAGCTCTTTTGTGAGCAGCAGTTGTTTACATTCTTCCTAACAAAAGTTGGGATTTCCTCTGATGCTAATAATCTTGTCACCAATGCATACAGCCGGCCAGAGCACTCGGAATAGCTTTTTTATAGCTCTGGGCCAACTTGAGTGTGCTCATGGCTGGTAGGAACAGCCTCCCGAAAATCAACAGGGTGGCACCAACCAGGACACTCTTCCTCCCCGCCTTCTTCAGCAAGGGCAAACACCACCCGTTGCTCCCTGCAAACCTCAGGCCAAGGGCTAGACTGCGTTTGCAGGTTTTCAAAGCACCCACCATTAGCCTTCTCCTCTCTGATGTGCCAGGGATGATCAGCCAAAGCACCTCAGACCAGTCCTAGTTACCCTGGGCGTCCTGCCACGTTTTTGACATTTGTATGTGTGCTGTCTCGTAACTTAAGGCGAGGTTTTCTCTTTCTTTGAGCATTTCTGGGCTATTTCATTTCTTTTCTCTACAAGGGGGCAGTGCTTGGTCTCAAGCATGTGGCAAGGTGAGAAGTAAAAATGTTAGGAAATCTAAAAAAATAGTTTATTTTTGCTGTTCAGAACAAATGAACTCCAGTAGCCAAACCACATGAAAACACAAGTAAAAACATAGTCCTTATTTTCTTCATTTGAAAGCGTTCTGAGCAGAGTTCAGTATTTCTGCCCAATAATATCTTGATTTCACATCTGTACATTTTTCATTATTAGTCACCTGGTAGCTCTTTTTAAACTATATTTTGAGAAATAGGATTTCCTCATTGATAATCTCAAACCTTCAGAGCAAACCACGAGTTTCCAGCCAAGCAGCTTTCCCCATGCCAGCAGCACCTGGATGCAAAAGTTTGAAATGCAGCAAAGGTAGAAAGAGATATTTTAATGCCTTTGAAAGCAAATGCCTCCCTAAAACACTACTATTAAATGCAGATGTACTACCATCTGTCAAAGTTGAGCAGCTCTTTACCTCTTGAGAGAAAAGAGGAAGGAGATGGGGGGGTGCCAGGGGACTGCTGTGTCCGAGTGCTCAAAGCAGCTAGAGGAATGTGCAGAAAGCAAGGAATAAAAACTCTGCCAAACACAGGGAGAAACCCTGGTGGGGAACAGGCCAAGAAGGATGCAGATGCTAGTTGGGATCCTTGGTTAAAATAGTGATCAGATTGGAAGTGCTACAATCTGGCCGGTAATAGTATTAAATCTAGCTGGGAGGAGTGACCACTGGCCTCTGAAATGTCCCTCTGTGATGAGCAGGTGAGCAAAGATGGGTGAAGTTACCACATGGACACTCTGAGGCTTCACCTCCATTGCTTCTCCTTTCGTCTGTCCCCTAGTTGAGCTTGGTAGCACCAAGAGAAGGATCGCTCTGGGCCACCCACGGATCTGCTCCAGGCCAAATTTACCTTTAAGCTGCAGAGTCTGAAGTGCTCCCAGCTCGTCCTGCTCAACTCCTGCTGGTCCCCTGGCAATCGGGGCAGGACATCGCCCGGGCAGCCCGGCCACTCCTCTCACTGCCACAGACCACCCTGGCTGGGTCATAAGGAGTGATTGGGTGGGTCTTGCACCCAAGCCAGAGGAAGAAATAAAGATTTTTCTCTTTCCTGCTGATGTTCTCAGAGCAGTGTGGCAATGGTACAAAATGGATATAAAATTGACAACAAGTCTCTTTTAATCATTAAACAATAAATGAAGGCAACAGCGGACGACGAAGGTTTCTGAAAGTTTTACTTCGCGATGTTTTACATTTCCCTCTTGAATTCAAAACTGCCCACTAGAGATTTGAATTAAAATCCCTGAAAATATAAAAGCTCCAGAAGCGTTTCCGACTGAAATAGGTGGACAACAAACAGACCGTAAAGCTGCACACTGTCACCATAGCGACGGGGCTTCCAAAAGGATGCAGGGGAGCCTCAGCCTCCGAGAGCATCACCAGCGTCCACAGCGCAGGAGAAGCATGAGCATCCCGACGGGGGGTGGTGGTCAGGATTGTCCTCGGCAGGAGCTCTTTGGGGGGCAGGTGAGAGGTTGTACAGACAGTGTCCTCCCTGCTGGCCCCCTTGCCAAAAGAGTCATTGGGCAGATGTGAGGATTTGGATCTTGGGAGGGGACCTTCCGAAATGTGTCCTTAGCACAGCTGCTGAGATGTCCACATTTAGCACAAGCGCTGGGGAAGGGAGGTGACCTTTATGTCTTCCCCAGTCCAAATTCCTAATTGAGAGTGAGCCCAGAAGACCTTTAAAAAATATATTGAAAATCCATTACTGAGGCCAGAATGAACCAGCTTGGCTCCATACCACCTTCTCTGTTGTGCGCTGATTAAAAAAAAAGAGCGCAGGACATCCCTGACTCCAACACGGGGCACAGTTCACAGATGATTTCATCTCACATCATAGTAAGAAGATGAGTAAGGAAAAGTGTTGCTCTGCTACTCAATAAATAGCAAATACTATTGATAGATAGTGTCAATAAACTCGAAGTGCCTAATACTTTTTTTTTTAATATCATTGGTCTTCAGTGAAAATATTGCTGCTGAGTGGGCAGCTAACCAAGGGAATGAGATGCAAGTTTGGGAGAAAGAAGTAGTTGGAAAGCACCTGGATGAGGCATACCTTTTCAATCTCATCGTGCCGGAGGAATTTCACCCAGCACTGACTGTCATTACCTCAGAACAGTAGGTGGCTACTTTGGGGAATTTGTGACAGACACATCAGAATAAAGACGTGCACCCCAAGAATAAAAAAGAGCAAAAGAGTTCCTATCACCAGCAAAGGGAAGTTGAGAGGAGCCAAGGGAATCACAGACCCGTCAGCTTAACTTTAACTCTCTGGAACAAATAATCAATTTATTTGCAAACATCCAGAAGATGGCAGCGAGATGAGAAGCAGCCAACTTGGATTTGTCAAGAGCAAGCCAGACCAAACCAGCCCACTTTCCTCCTAAAGCGGACTAGCAGCGGGCTCTGGGGAGAAAGGAGAAGCTCCAGATGTGCCACAGCTCGGCTCCAGCTGGGCTTTGGCACAATCTCACGCAACGCTTTCCGAAACCAGGCAGAGAAACTGGCTGGATCAAACCAGTAGAGGACGGGTGGCAAACCCCCGTGCTATTCTGGTCCTTAGCAGTGATTCATTTTCAAAATGAAAGGCTGGACGGAGTGAGGGTGAGACAGGATCCAGCCCAGGTACAGGCCCATACATCGCTTTCCTATAAATTATCTGCCTGGAAGAGGAAAGATTAGGTTTGCTAAACCTGCAGATGACCCCGAGCTGTGTCAGTCTGCAAGTAACATAGATAGCTTTCCCTAAAAATAATATAAAAGAGGCTTTATAAAATAAAATAAGACATTCAAATTTTGGCTATGCTTACTAATAGCATCTTGGAAAGACTGAATATACATATAAATGAGATCAGTCAAAATCCTTAGCTACATATCACCCTAAATCAGGAAATTGCTTTCTACCAGAGCACTGTGCAGAGCTCACCTCCTGATTTGTGCTGTCTCTGCAAAAGGGGAACCAGAGAATCTTTTATTTTACATTTTCATTTTTTATTTTTAAGGCCCCCATTTCACCTCAGGCACGCTATAATTCACATGGGCGACAAAGAAATGTGAAAATCCTTCACTGGGTTACCAGCAAGTCTGGAGCCCCCATGAATGGGGAATTCAAATACATTTTGACCCTTACTTGGACTGGAGGCTGTGGGATGAAATTAGAGTAAATTCTAAGAAAACTTTAACAGTCAAATACTGATTAATATGACAGTGTTTTGTAGATTTAGATCAGAAGCCATAAGAGTAAGTAAAAAATTCACCCCAAGTTAGTTCCCCAATTCTTTTCTATTAAAAAGTTCACAGTACTTTAACGACTGCTGACAACACTGAAGAAGGAACCGTCATGAGGAAAATGTATTTGGGAGAAAGCACGCTGAGGAGGATAGTTTTCTGAAAACTGATTTCTGCTGACAGCATTATACCTCCTTTATCCCGCTGCGAGACTGGCATCTGCCTTGCTGACAAGGCTTCCTCCTGTACCTGTCTGTATTTCATGCTGATAGATAGGTAGGTAGATAGGTAGGTAGGTAGATAGATAGATAGATAAGATTAGGTAACATGGAGGATCACTTGCTGATGGGACAACTTGTAAGGGACCTGGATGACAGACACCATCTAAAACACCTGGCTCCACAAGTGGCCCACCAGTCCTACAGCCCACCTAAAGAAAAATGACACCTATACAAACGGAAACGATGCAGGAAACGTGGTTCTTTTTGTATTATCCATTCCCCAGAATACAAGCACCAACATCACCTCTCTGCCTCGCAGTGGATAACCCAGGCAGAGGAAGAGGAGCTGAACTCAAGCGAAGGCTCTCTCCAGGCTGGGCAGGCTGCAGCCTGCGCTGGGACCACGTGAGGCTTCAGGCTGCGCAGCCGGAGGAAGCCTTCAGCGCTGAGCTTGGCATAACGCAGAAACACAGACAGGAATGAAAAATCCCAGGGAATGATGCAGGTGAAATCACGCTGGCTTATTTTCATCTTTGCTTTCATGAGCTGATTCCCTCGCTTCTCGTTTTTCCAGTTTTCTGTTGGTACAGACGGATGTGTTGGTGGGGAAAAATACCCTTGGAGGGCTACTAAAATTAAGTTCTAAATGAATTAGGGTGGCAATCATTGGAGTTGTAAACAAGATTATTCAGAAGTAGCTGGGTTTGCCCTGACTGCTCCCTCTGCTTTAGCAGTGGAGGAAAACTGGGCCGTTTGTGAAACGGGGAATATATAGACGATAAATGTTAATATGCTTAAAAATAAGCTTAAGGTTTAAGGGAGATGTGTTAAAAGAAAATTACTGTGGAGATACCTATCAAATTAGTGCCCCAAACAGAACTAAAACAAGATTACCGCGTGACCTGGGTCATGTAGCTTGGCAAAAAATCCAAATAAGAACGGACAGCTACATCCCCCTTTGTAGTGACAGAGATGTATCTTTCAAAGAGGGGATATCCTTACAGCCTTTGAAGACCTGTCTTCTTCAGCAGGGGGGTCACTGCATCTGCTCTGAAGCTTGCTGGGGTTTTAGCCTGAAAAGACTCTGCCTGCTCCTCGAAATCTCCCTAGGCAAGATTAAATCTAAGTAATTCCTTCAGTGGCAACTTCACAAATCACTTTGATAGACGGATATATAATCTGATGGCCAATCATTTGAATCTATTGATTTATTGATTTGATCTTAATCATGATGCCGGTGTGATCACTTCATTGGTCTGCCTTTAATTAGCTCGGTAGAAATAATGAATCAGTTTAGCGATAGCCTTGCTCAGGTGTGCTTTCATCTGCTCTTCCTTTTTAATCACCTCTGCAGGGAATATCCAAGGTAGGTTTACCCTTTTGAACAGTAACTGAGGTCCCAAACCTTGAGGGCAGTGGTAAATTTGGGTAAGGCATATGCAGGCAGCTCACCTCTGCACCCTGTAAATCAAGTCATCTCCAAGCACATTTGGTCTCCAGCACTTCCCAAAGACACCCAGTGGCATTTGGCTTCATCTCAGAAACGGTCAGACTTCTTGAGGACATCTTTCTCCATGCTGCACCCATTAAGGAGGAGAGGACAGGGCATCCTGGCTCATATATCCTCCCTCAGCTTTCACTCGCAAGCACACTGAGCTCTGACTCTTTTAGTGTCCTTGGGGAAGGCTGCAACTGAAATAAACTGAAAGAGAAGGTGAGATTGTGAACTGTAAGATTTTGAATAACAGATTGCTGGGATCATAAGCATCCCATTCTGTTCTTTATTTTTTGCATTATCGTAGTTCTTGGATACCATGAGAGATCACAACCCCCATGGGGTAGGTACCACATGAAAAGCAAGTCTCAACGGACTTTGATGTATGATGGATGAGCGGTGGAAGGAAAGCAGCAGCTGAAATCCCACCAAAAGCCTCTCCATTGGATATCTCCACCAAGACAATTAGAAATTTTGAGCAGAAGGGCTGAAACTTGATACTTGGCTCAGGAATGGAGTGGGAAGGAACTGGGACGGTGCCGTGGAGTTACCCACAGAATCTGCTGCTCCCAGCATCCAGGTGACTCTTCTTTTGGGGTTGATGCTTTCAAATCCAGCTCAACTGCATAACCATAACTGAATCAACAGCAAAAAAAATGCCTATTACAGAGGCCATCACACTGTGAGTGAATATGGGAGGTGGCTTTCCTGACCACTCAGTTAATCTTGTTTGTTATGGATGTTGCTGTTAGCTTTGTGAGGAGGTTGGAAGACATTGCCTGAACTGGCTTAAAAAATATTATAAACAAGCAATTTTTTTAATTTTTTTTTTTTTTTACTGGAGAGGGGCCTGGTTTGAAGCCAATTTAAGTCAACGGCAGGGTTTAATTGGTCTTTGTTTCCAGGCTTGGTGGCAGCCTCTTTTAAAAACCACTCCTCTGCTTACAACCACTTACAACCACTAATGTTTTAATCACTCCTGCCCAGGTTAGACAGCAGGATGGGTGGGTGATGGTGGCTGCTGCAGTCGCTCATGGGCTCCTGGTGCTCGAAGCCCGGCTGCTTGGCTGTCCCCACTGCCAGCCCTTCGCTGTCCCCACTGCCGGCCGTTTGCAAAGGCAGGAGAGGAGCCGGGAGCGAGCAGAGCGATGCTGACTCGGGGAGGGAGGGGTCTGATATCTGGGCTGGAGTTAGTCACCGCTGACTTCCATTTCCAGACCGTGAGGAAGGACTCAAGCCATTTTAGGCATTTTCTTGGACTTCCTCCCCGGCTTTTAATTGAAATACCCAGGAGGGACAGAGGAATCCGCAGGCCCGTTTCACACCGACGCCGTGAGGTCAGGCCACCGTTGTCAGCCCTTGGCTTGGCTCCTTCACACGGGAACAGGGAACCTTCCACACGTGTCTCACCTGCTGGCACCTGATGTGGCTCCTTGGCAAGTAGAGAGACACCTGCCTCAGTGCAAATAATTTTAAAAGATTTTTCTTGCAGGGGCTAAATGTGCCAGGGCGGCTTGAACATCCCAAACAAAACACTACTCCTGAGATAGAGAAATATATAGAATATTGGGGGGTTGGACTAGATAATCTCCAGAGGTCCTTTCCAACCCTATATGATTCCATATGATTCTTTGAAATATCCATATATATATATATATATAGATAGATAGATAGATGTATAGGAAGACACGTGAAACAGCAAGCTGCAGAATAACACGAGGCCTCGGGCACCTCTGTTTCTTTTCAGTAGGAATTCAGATGCCTACATCTAGCAGAGCAACAAGAAAAAAAAAAAAACGAACAAAAACCAAAACCCTGCGTAGCTGCCAAGACAACCGGCACATCCAGCCGCCAGATTTTTAGCTCTGCTACTCACTCCCGTGTTTAAAGTTTCGTGTCTCCCCAGTCCTTCTCGCCGGAGCAGCTGTCTGAGACACCACCACCAAGATGTCCCCTGGGAAGCAGGCACAGCGGGAGCGGGTCCAGCCTGGGACACGGTCCCCTCCGTCCCTTCCCAAACACAGGGCCGATGCTCGCTGGGCAGGGCAGCAGCCATGGAAGCAGGGGGTGGTTCGTACCGCAAGGATTTGCTGTGGGGTCGATGTTACAAACCTTCTTCCTCCTGCTTAGACAACTAATTTTTCTCTTTCCAGGGGAGCTCTGTGCCCTGTTTGCCCAGGGAAGCTTCTCCTGGGGCTTGACCCTGCAGCACCATGCAGAATAGCCATAGCTAAGCCCTTCTCTACGAGGCCCAAATGCTTGCACAAAACATTTACTCATCGATCACACATGCGGTGATCAAAGAATCAAACGTTCTGTCATTTTGTGGTGCCACTTGAGCATCTCACACTTTGGTTTTGGCTTTCTTGAAGTGTCTTCTTAAACAGCAACAAATCTGCAGTCGTATAAACATTGACAAAAGTGGAGCAACGTCAACCTTGAAACTGTTACTTTTCTGATCACTAGAAAAGCTCTCTGCGTTCCCGGAGAAGTTACCTAAATGCTTCTTCAGCTCTAATGAAAGATAAACAAGTCCTCGCTGCCAAAATATTGTGCCAACCACAACCTTCGCTTCTCATGGGAGCCTGCCAGTGTTTTTTAATGGCTGGTCGAGCCATCACAAAACTTTTCAGCTTTACTTTCAGGTGGTTGCACCCTTATCGCCGTTCCTGTGCGGGACCCAGCAACCAGGCCTCCCCTGACATCCCACCAATGGGCTGTTCGTGTCCACCTCCGTGTATTTAATCCAGGGTGTGCTGTGGCATCTCCCTCACATGCCTGTCCTGAGATCAAAGGGAAGGCATCTGAGACGGCAAAAGAGGTTGGAGTAAATATCACAAATCAGCTCATAAACCAGCCCTGCTGGTTTCAGGCGCTGTCAGAGCACCGGGAGGAAAAGTGTGCTGCCGGGGGCCGCTACAGCTTCTGCCTTCTTGCTGCTCTCCTAGTGGCTTTTAATAGTGTAGCACCATCAGGGGCTGATGCTTCCTTTGCTGAGACTCACAGGTCTCACGTACAGGTCAGAGGAGGCGAGCAGAAATTCCAGGGCTGCCTGATGTCATCATCCCTTGCTAGGAGAGACCAAGAGAAAAAAAAAAACAACCCTCATGGGTGTTGAAACGCGGGGTTGCGAGGAAACTTGTGGGAAGAGAAGTGATAAACCCACACAAATTAGGAAGGTAAGGAACTGAGGATTAACCCTATTGTTTTACACAGATTTGTCGTGTTAGAATCAATTGGCTTTTGGTGTTTGTGGTTAATAATTTACTGTTATCTGCATGTAGAAGAAAAGAGCTCATGAAGGCATTGCCTTTTCCAGCATGGCCAAAAAGCCAAGAAAGTACAAGAACTTTTTAGAGAAAAGCAGAAAAAAAAGAAAAAGAAAAAAGAAGCAAACACACATATATTTCCTATGGAACATTTTTCTTCCATGGCAACTGTAAAAACAACTCAGATTGTGTTGATTAACTACGTGTATTATCCTGTGAACAACAGGGTCCCATCAGCTCCGTCAGAAGGCCAGTACCCTCTGTACTGAAAACGTCTCAATTCAGTATATTTCTCTGCCACAGAGTAAATTCCTGCCTGACCCCAGGAATCACTTTATATCTTGAAGCATGAAAACTAATAAATCAGAAAAAAATGTTTCTTTTTCCCCTCTTTGCATTTTGATTACAGACATCAAACCATCACAATTCAGCATACAGAAGCATGTAAAAAAGAATTGTCTGAATTAAGGAACACGACACGAAAAAACAGCAAAGAAGGGGATCTGTAACAGAAATAAATGTATTTTGTTCTTTGTAAGTATGTGCGGACAGTGGGTTTGTATCTGTGGGGCAATTCAGGAAACAAGTGAGAAGATAAGTTTTGGATTTAAGCTCGGCAGATTTCAAAGTGCATTGTTTATACCTTCTGCAGTGCAATAAAGCTTATCAAGAACTTTCCCATTGGATACCAGAGTCAAAAGAAGCAAGAGGAATGTGAACAGCATGCTTCCTCTGGGTCGTTACAATAAGTGTAATTCTTTCAGCACAGATTTCTCGTGTTGGCTTGAGCTCCATCGCACAACGATCATTTTTAGCAGACCATTGTAAATATAGTGCTGAGCTGACCGAGTTGTTCAAGAATTTGCCATCCTTTCACCTTCCACAAGCTCAAAGCACATGGCAAGTTCAAGGGCTCTTAACAATATTATACTTTTACTCTAGAACCTCTTGCTCGTGTCCCCCCTAACATTCTCTGGGATAAACCAACTGCCGGTGTAAACGAAGATGAGAGTACTACGTTTTCATTTAATGATTCAGATGTGCTATCTGTAAAGGGGGGAGCAGCACCAACTCCCTGAGCTGAGCCTGGGAAGAGACAGGCAGCCATTTGGCCAGCCCTTGGCCAAGGTTGGGGAGCGCACCAGCCTCTTGCTCCTCTTCCACATCCGTGCTTTTAATATGAACTGGAATATGAAAACGGTGCAGAGAGATACATACATTTCAGAGCACAAATGATGGCTTTGGACCATCAGGCCTCGAAGCTGTGGTATTTCCTAGGCAGAGTCTACCTCTGCCCCCTCTCTTAAATGGAGAGGTCAATTTTTGTCGCCTTTTTTCTATTTCATTCCTGCAAGGGGGGACTGCACGGCATGTTTGTTAGGACTATAGTGTTGCGTCCGCTAATGAAATAAAGCGGGTTTGTTTGGGTTTTTTTTGAGAACTTCTTTTAAGCAAAAACATGTGTTCCAGGGAGGAAACATTCTTCTGGTAAACAGCTGAGCCCTTAACATTTAGCAACATAACTCTGCGTTTTGCAGCTATTGAAAATTGTGTGACCGAGGAAGCCTGTGTTTCTGGGGCTGAGCACTGAAAGCATTTTTGCTTGCTGTCAGAAAGCCAGCCTTTTCTTTTATGTATACGCTAGATGCAAGAACCAGCTATTGGACGGTTACTTCTTATGGTTTTAATAAAATTTGTCTCATATCAAAACGCTGCTGGGTTTTAATGTTGACGCCGCACTGAGCGATGTTCTCTGCGCCGGCACGGCTGGCTCTTTGCTTTCCAGAAATATAGCTGCTCCCTGGCATTACTTGCAAAAAACTGCAGCCTTAAATCATTTCCTCGCCCCTCTGACCTGCGCCGGGAAGGACCCTCCACACGCAGATCTCCTTGCTGGTGTGAAGAAAGGGAGTCATTCCTCCTTGGTTCCCAGGAGGGGTGCTGTGCGAGAGGAGAGCTGCGGAGGTGGGAGGCAGCTGGGGAACAGGAGAAATTACCTGCCAGACACAGGCTGTGGCCATGGAAAGCTCAGGGAAGGAAAAAAAAACAACCCAAACAAACCAACCAAAAAGATAATACAGGAAAGAAAGAAAAAAAAAAAAAAAGGATAATGTGGTTGGAAACAGAAACAGGGCTGAGAAGATGGGAATGCCCCCCATCCTTGGCTCCTGCCCCTCATCCCATGAACCACCTTCTTTCAGAGACATTTGAGTGGCCCCAGGGCAAGCCCTGCAGAAGGGGAGGGGGGAAGTTGTATTTAGTGTAAGTGATTTCCGAGTGGCGTTAGGGAGGGGAGGAGGTTGGTCGGGTGATTTTGAGATCACACGGCAGCAGCTGGGAGGGGAAGGCCACAGCCCCAGCTCCCTCCCAGCCAAGGCAGATGCTTATTGCTCCTCCTGCTCCTCTGGCTGATGCTGGGATGCTGAGCTCTGGGCATCAGGGCGACCCTTGCAGGATGAGGGGATCTCGTTCCTTGTAGCCCTCGGAGCAGCTGGGCACGCTTACGCATTGTCAGTACCAAAAGAGATCCCATGAGAGAAGCTCAAGGCCCTGCACTCCTCTCCTATTGCCTTCCTGAGCAGATTCTCATTTTAATCAAACTTACGGTACTTTCATCCAGTTATCTCAAAGCACATGATGACTGCTGTAATTACTGGCAATAATGAGCTAATTAATTCTTCTGGGTATTATTTTTAAGGGATAAATACCACTGTCCTTGCTGTAAGAATGGGGAAACTGAGGCAAGGAGGAGCAGTTGTTGGGTAAATAGCTTTATTTTACTTTTAATACTATAATCCTTTCCTGGTTTTATTTGTGTAGGTTTATGTATTTGCTTCTTAATATGCTTTGTGCTCTATTATTGCTTTCTGGTAAATTTGTATCTTATTCTTTTGGCAGATAGCATTTAGCAACAGTTGGTTGTATGTATGTAAACAGGTTCGTTTAAGAAAAGTGTTAATTTTTTAGAAAAATTAACAGATGCTAATGTGTGTGGGATTTTTTGTTTATATATATGATTTATCTAACCTTGTTTTCCTGAGGTTTCCTTTTTCTCTCCTCTTCTCTTGTTTTAGATGACCTTCTCTGTCAGAAAAACACACAAGCAGCATTCTTTAAAGTTTACTTTTAATATGCTTCATCTTGCATTTAAATCTCTAGTATAGAAATCTTACTAGATATGCCTTTCTAATATGTAAAGAACTGAGACATTCTATTGGTTGTGAAGCTTGTAAGGCAGAGGTATATTGTTTAATTACTAATATCTGCAATTCATGTTCAGGAAATAGATGTTGGTTCGGTAGCATTCACCTAAGGGTTTATGTTTCCCACAGTTCAGGTTTGCTGCCCTGAACTGTAGACATACATATAACCAGAGCAGAGGGGGATTTCAACCCCCCAAAAAGAAAAAAAAATAAAAAAGGAAAAGGACTTACTTTGTTTTCTTTGTCAGATTTTTCAAGTACTTAACACAACTAACCATTCCATGGGATACTCTCTGGAGTAGCAAATAACTAATTTTTTTTAACTTTTAAAAGAACCCAATTCTTTAACTTTTATCTCCCAGGCTGTGCTCCAGCAAGTACACACGCACTTTGTTTTACTATGGCGAGCAGTACAGCGTGATTCCAGTGGAACTATGTGCCACATAAAACTAAGCACACGTGCAACTATTGGTAGTATCAAGTCTCTAGATAGGAACTAGTGTCAGGGAGCTCTTATTTGAAACATCTGCTTTGCTCCAAACTCATTGTTTAGTAAGGGCCTGACTTTTAAGAGCATCTAGGTGTTTATGTGCACCTTGGTGTCTTTATAAAGCCAGCACTAATTCCTTATTGAACGATGGATTAAGGGCCTCTAGAGAGTCTGAAAACCTTATATAGACTTATTTCAGTCAACTTTTAATTCTAAGGAGACTTTAAAAAAAAAAAGTTAAAATTAGTCTCAGCTGTGTTAAAAAAAAAAAAGTGCTTCACAAGCAAGGGAAAGAGTCAATCTAACCAAATAAATAAATAGAGGTAATACAATTTGGGGGAATTTAGTAGCAATAAGAGGCAAAAAAAACCCCTGTGAGAATCATAACATCACTTCTTAGGTGATGGTGTTTGATACTCAGCCTTGACAGCTTTAATTCTGAGACTTTCTGCTCTGCAGACTATTTTCTTATCACTTATGTGATGTCCTTGCAAGGCTCTTTTATAAAACATATAGATCTGCACGCTACCTGGGGCTCCAAGAAAGCTAATACATGTACAATTTTTTAAGCACTTCTGGGTGTAACCCAATTTGTGTTTTCCCTTTTGTGCCAGGGGAGACAACGATGATCTTGCTGGAAATAAAGCCCCAAACAAGGGAAGCTGCAGCGTGGGAGTACGTGGGGGGAGACGGTAAATAACTCTCGCAGGGCTGTGAATCTCTGCTTGGGCCTTCTCTCATCGCCTGCGGTGTTTATTCCAGTGTTTAGGCTAGGCTCTTCCCAAATACCTCCTTAGGCTCTCAGGTGTAGGATTAGGGAGAGCTCAGAGCCATGAGGTTGAGTGGTGGGAGAGATCCCCATGAGTGCAAAATGGATCAAATGAAAATGGAAATGAAAGTGGAAACAAAACAACTTAAAAAATTTTTACCATTAAAAAACAAACCCCAGGCCCACGTTTCCCTCCTGCTCCTGTCCCACAATGGTCTACAACCCCAAAGAGCCCCAATGCACCAAAGGGGAGAGCCAGGACGGGGTATTTCCTTGCCGATGAGCCCTTTAAAGGTTTGAGGGGATCTCCTGGTGGTTGGCCACCCTCCCGAAGCTCATGGAGGACCTCGGCAGCGTTATGTCCCGTCCCCACCTGGGGCCAGTCTCAGGAGCCTGTGTCTTTTCGGGGGGCTGCCATCGTACCACCCGACACCTCCTTCCCCAGCGCACACAGGGATTTTTGGCATTAAGTGTGTGCTTTGTGGCTTTATTTATTATTTTGGCACGAAGTGATTTTTGCTTTTGGGGTTGTTTGAGTGGGTTTTGGGGTGTTTCTTTTTATTTTTGGTGGGGATTTTTATTTTTCGAAACGCCGATGGCAACCTGCGGCCGCTCCCGCATCACCGGGTTGAGCTGCGAGCGGGGAGCGGCTCTTCATGCGTCTCCTACGTGCCCCCCCGCCGGGCCTTGGGATGGCGGCGGGTGCCCGCTGCTCCCCATCCCCGCCCGGGGAGGGGCCCTACCCCCGCCCGGCCGCCGCGCCGCACCGCACCGCACCGCCCCGGGGCCTGCCTCCCGCCGCCGGCTGCCATGTCTGTGGCGCAGCAAGGCCCGCCACCGGCAGCAGGAGCGCCCCGCCCGCCGGCACCCCAGGGGCCGACACCCGTGAAGGGCCCCTTCAACCCAACCTAACCGAACCCAACCCAACCGGGACGGGGCCGCGGCTACCGGGCAGCGCGGCGGGGGCAGCCGCCTCCCTGCCCGCCCTGAGCCGCAGATTACGGCCAGGCCGCTACCGCCGCGCACTTTTCGGCCGACAGAAAAGAGCGTGAGGGGAAGAGAGAGAAGGAGCCTTTTTTTTTTTTTTTTTTTTTTAAATATAAAAACGTCAGTGCGCCTTTAAGGGGCGGAGCCAGGGGGAGTTTGCGGAAGAGCCCGGCGGGCGCCGATTGGGCGGACGCGGTCTCGTGACGGCGGCGGGGCGGTCCCTACTCCCCCCTCCCCGCGTTCCATTGTGTGCGCCAGCGCCGCCGGGCCCCGCCCCGAGGCCTGGCCCCGCCCCCTTTTTCTCTTGGCTCATTTCCGGCCGCCGCCGCCGCCGCTCGCTTCCCTCCGAGGACTCGGGAGAGTGAAGAAACAACAGCCGCCATTTTGTTTGTGTGTGAGCGACTGAGGGAGGGAGCCAGAGGCCGAGCCGGACGGGGCGAGCCAGGGGGAGGGCAACGCAGAGAGACCCAGGGGCCCGGCCAGGGGACGGGGAGAGAAGCGAGGAGCCGAGACGCCCCCCCCCCCCCCAACCCTACCCCACCCCTCCGCGCCAGCCTGCCCGTCCCTTCTCTCTCCTTTTCTCTCTTCTCTTTTTCCCCCGACTTCTTTCTCTCCCCCTCTCCCCTCCGCCCCCGCTTCGGCCCGCTCCGCCACACACGCCTGAGGAGCGGCCGCCGCTCAGCGCCAGGCAGGGGCAGTAGGGAGCCTGCGCTCGGCCCCCGCGCTGCCTGCGCCGTCCCGCCCCCCCCCCCCACCCCCCCCCCGCCGGGGACCCCCTCCCCCTCCCGGCCATTTAACCCACCCCGGGGCCGGTCCCCCGGCGTAATTTTTCTTCTGTTTTATTATTTTAATTTTACTCCCCCTCCTCTTCTCGGAGGGGTCGCTGACCGGCCTCCCCCCTTCGACTACCAACCTCTTCGCTTCCTTCCCCACCCTCGCCGAGGCGAAGAGGGAGTCCCCGCCGCGCCCCAGGTTTTTTCCTCCCCCCGCATTGCCCGTGGGTCCGCGGGAGCGGAGACGGGTAGCCCCCCTCCCTGCCCAGCGCTCACACATCCTCGGCCGCCCGGGAGGGGGGAAGGTAGGCAGAGGGGGGGGAGGGGAGGGGCCGGCTGCTTCTTCCTCCTCCTCCTCCTCCTCCTCCCTCTGCCTGCACCAGAGGAGGGGGCAGCCTGCTACTGAGAGCGAGAGAAAGAGGAAGGGGAAAGAAGAGAAGAAGAGCGGGGCGGGGGGGGGGGGCGCAGAGAGGGTGTTGAAACCCGCCCCCCACCTTCCCATCCCGCGATCGGTGCTGCCTCCATCAGGACAACAACCCCTCCTCCTTCCCTGCACAACAAGATGTGAAGCGGAGACTCCTGGGACTTATCCTCACCCTCCTCATCCTTACAGCTCCCCGATCTGCAGCCATTAGCGACGGGCGAGGAAGAAGCGAGTGGAGCTGGGGACCCCGCGCACGCCTTGCCTCTCTCCCCGCCGCCTCCCCCCCAGCCCTGTCGCGGGCGGTGGGTATTTTTTTGCAGGGTGGCGTTGGAGGGGGAAGGAGCCGCTGCTAGAGGACGGTGATCTTTTTTTCTTTTTTCCTCCTCCTCCTCTCCCCTCCTTCGCCCGCCTCCTTGTGGCGATGAGGAGGAGGAGAACGGCGCCGAGGAGGAAGAGGCTGATGGCGGCGGTGAGGAGGCAGCAGCAGGAGGAGGAGAAGACCCCCCGAAGGATGAAGATGATGATGGTGGTGGCGGCGAGGAAGCATCAGCAGCACAACAGCCGGAATTAATTTTACTGGAAAAAAAACCAAAACACCAACCAACACCACCAGCCTCTTTTTTTTTTTTTTTTTAATTTTATTTTTTTATTTTTGGCGGGGGCTTTACCTGCTCTTCCCATCTTCGCTCAGCCCTTTCGCCTGGGGGGAAGAGGCCTCTTCCCTCCCCCCCGCCAGCCCCAGCTCCCACCTTCTCCCCGCTTCTCCGCTGCCGCCCTCCCAGAGCCCGAGGGGCAGAAAAAGGGGAACTCGGCCCCCCTTCTCCGCCGGATCCTCCTCGCACCCTCTCGGCCTTATTGTTGTTCTTCGGCTGACTCGGGGCCCGAGAAGAAGGTGAAGGTTTCGGGGTTCATCCTACCCCCCCCCCCCGCCGCCGTCTCTCCGCTGAGTGATTGTCTAAAAAAGAATTAAAAATGGCCGAGAATGTGGTGGAGCCGGGCCCGCCTTCAGCCAAGCGGCCTAAACTCTCCTCACCGGCGCTCTCCGTGTCCGCCAGCGACGGCACAGGTCAGTCTCCGGGGCCCGGGCACTCCCCACCTCTCGGTGCCGCAGTTACTGCCCTTTTCTCCCCTCTTCTGCCTTAAACCTCCTCCTCCTCCTCCCTTTCGCTGCTGTTAACTCGTGCCTGCCTTCGGCCTTTCTCCCCTTTTCGCTCCGTTTGGAACCTTTTGGCGTTAATGGCACAGGGAGGGTGTTCGGAGGTTTTCATCCTTTCTGGTTTTTTCGAAGTGCTTGAAGGCAAAGCTGTTCAGTTTATTGTGCTTTTGATCAACTGCGGATAAGTCTTAACAGTTTGTCATTTTCGTGTCTTTCACAATAGTAGTTGTTACCAAGCTCCTTGGTCAGCATATACCTAAGCAATGGCAGTTGCAGAAATGTGAAATAGTGCTAAACTTGATGCTTTTGTACAATTTATTGTTGAATTATGTGTGTACATTTGTACGCACGAACGTGTCTTGTTTCTTATTTTATTTTGCGCTTACAAGGGTTTTTTTTACAGCTCGCTTAGAAATTAGATTTATTTCTCTCTTGTCTTTTATCCTTCTTACATACAGCCTGCTTATTTGATTTACTTTTTACAATCCTTCTTACTCTTCCTTACAGAAGGATAGCTAAAAACTGCTTTTGTGACTCAAATAGACCATCGACTTTAGGAGAAAAACAGCTAAAACCAGAGTCCAGATCCCAAGCTCAGGTCATGAGGTTTAATGAGACTTTTTGTCTTCTTATAAATGAAATGTTACTTCACCTTATTTGCGTTAAGAACCAATATGGAGCGTAGTTCTTCTTGCATCTCCCATTTCTTTGCTGCGAAACCAAAATGTCTGAAATTCCCCTGTAGACTTAAGAGCTGTGAAGATAAAGGGGCTTCTCTGCAGTCCTGCAAAGGTCTTTGGCGGTGCTGTGAAGGCAAGCTGGAGGTTGGAAATCTTAGGTGTCCCAGTCCCTAGCAAATATGAACTGGTTGTACTGGAGAGGGGAGAGTAACAAAGGGCTGTTCAGCTTTTTAATGCTTCTTTTGAAGCAGATGAGTATTTGGTGTCATTTTGCTATAAGAATACTTGGTCACCTGTCCCACAGGAGTTTCTTACAACTATTGGATGTGGAGGAGGCCTCCTTCTGCCAGAGCCCGAGTGGTGGCTTTTCTGAAGCCACCGGTGGTCTTGTTCAATGCAGTTAACAGCTGACGAGAAAAAGGAAGAGTAGATTGGTTGGTTGTGGGTGGGGGTGTTGTTTTGTTTTTTAATAAAGAGCTCCCCATTTGGCACTAAACAGGTTTTAGTAGATGGATTTTGTGTGAGAAATGGATGTGATTTGACTTGGAATCACCTTGAAAATTTTGATTTTTGCCTTCTCTATTCTTAGTGAATGATGTAGTAGTTTTTAAAAGTTCGTGTGTAACTTTTAGAGCATATTAGATGCAGACAATATTATGTTGTAACTGGAGGATGTGAGGATTCCTAATATCAACAGGTCTCTGGTAAGAGAGTAAAAAGAGCATTGGGAGAAGCTGCTCTTTAGCTATACCCTGTTGTTGGGGTTTTTGTGCTAGACTTGGAAAGCAGTACTTAATTTAGTAGTTTTTTAACTTGTCTTGATAGTGGTTATCTTGCTCTGTTTAGAGAGGTGAAATAAAAAAGAAGCCCTGACACTTGAAAAAAATATGAAAGTTAAAGGCATATTTTGATTCAGATGAACACACATAACTGAAGACACTTGTGATCAAATGACCTTTAGATAACTTGTGAATGTATTTCCTTTTAACAGGTGTAGATTTTCACAGATTACTTAGTCTATTTTAATTGTTAGCTTCCTGGGAAGCATAATAAGTGAACTTTTTTACAGTTATGGTGAAACACTAGGGACTGTCGGGCAGTTTCACTAGTGCACAAATGGGATATTTTTTCTCAAAGTGACTAAGATTGTCATCAACTGATAGCTGTGCAGAGGTTTATAGTGGTGTGAACACTTTATATGTACTACATAAATAATCTTACTCTTCTATATATATATTTTTTTTTGTTGACAACTTATTACCTGCATTTGGGACAGTTCCACTTTCTGTAGGTTTTAACATCATATCTGTTTCTCTAAATAAAATAAAACCTCTTACTGGTTAAGAGTGTTTTGAGGGTTATATTTTTTTGTTAGCTGCTTGAGAGACTACTTTTTCCCCCCTATTTTTACTGTTGTGGGAAACTGCTTTGAAGTTCACATCTTTTTAGCCTATTTGCTCCTTAAATTTGCTTTGAAATAGTGCAAGCAGCTTTCATTAAGTAAATTCCACTTATAGAATCTGTTTTGTTGTCCCTGCCCCTTAGTTAATTATAGAAAATAAATAACATGGTGCTTATGTACTTACTCAAGCACTCTTTTTAAAACTGTTAGATTCGCAGCGTCATTAGAGAGAGGGAAGGAGAAAGGTAAGAAACTTGTGCTGTTGATGAAACTTTTTCTAGCACATGTGCACAGTGGGACTTTCAATGTGTTACTTTTGTTGTTAACTTTTGGGCTCATTTTTAAATCTGAAATACTATTTTAGCTTATTAGATAGCTAAAAACAGTGATTGTTTTTAGCTAACTTACACTGAACATCTGCAAGTTTGGAAGTAGTTATGTGCAGGCTAAGTTGAGTTTCTAATTCAGTCATGTTTTCACTGTAGACCTGGATGACTGATGATCTGGGTTTGGGATGCACTAAATGCAAACGTTGGTAGTTTTCTTCTAAAAAGTCAGCAAAGATTGTCCTAATCTAAGCTTGATTTATAGGCAGCAGCCTAATATAGCTGCATTTCCCACTGTTGTTGCTGTGCTGCATCTCCTTCTGTCTTAAAAGTCTTTTAAGTGGTTCGTGTGTTCCCTGCTCAGAATTTGCTTTGCCATAGAACATACTGTATTAGTGTAGTTTTGAGTTATTAATGTCAATTCATTCTTTCAGAGGTAAGAATAACATAGATTTACAGGGAAGCTAAAATGTTTGTATCGCACTTTGTGATAAACATTTCAAAGTATGAAACTTTGGGGAGCAGGACTGTGTGGATTCCCTTAAACTTCCAGGGTTTTTTCTGCAATTCCTCCCCCCCCCCCCCCCCCTTTTAAATGTTAAATTTGTTGCAAAGAAGAGCAGTAATTATACATATATCTTGCTCGGATGTTAAATTTTCTGAGGGCCATGACAACTTATGGTGGGGTCACCTTTCCTTGGTAGAGTAGGGGATGTGAGTTTGTGACACTGGATGCAGCTCTTCTGTATCCCCAGGGCTACATTGACATAAGGACTTTGCTAGTTTATCTCTTTTTACTTAGCTTTCCTTACTGGTAGAAACACTGTTTTGATACTTTTACCCCTAGTCTTAAGAGGGCTCTCTGAAACATTGTATTAGCAAACTGGTGTACACCGGTTTTATTTTCCCCTCCCACTGCAACAGGATAATTCGAGTCCATCCTGAGAGTTACCTGCTTGAAATCTTTCATAAAGATACATTTTTAACTGGATAGCTTAAACCACTGTGGTTTGGTTTGTTTGTTTTTTTCATTTTATTTAGCTTTTTTATTTGTGAATCCCTTGATTTTCCCTGCAGTGATGCAGGTGCGCTGAAATTTCCACCTTTAGATTTCTACGTGGTCTATTTAGGAAGAGAGAGTTTAATCCTGTTTTACAGCCCCCCTACACCCTTCCTTAGAAATAACCCATTTTCTGTGAACTAGGAAAGCTTTTCAGGCTCTGGGTTCAGAACTGCTGTGTCAAGGAATAAAAGCAGAGTATACTCTTTGCTGCAGCATGGCTGTATGGTATCATGTCTTTGGACTGCTAGATCCGAAAATAGGATTTTAAGAGCTTAGAGCTTCTGGTTTGCTGTAACATTGGAAGTCAGTTTTCTACAATTAGTTGGCATGTGTGTTATATCGGAGATCAATGTACATATTTGTGGTGCGTGACTTAATATCCTTCAGTTTACTATATCCAAAAATCATGTTTTCTGACTGATAGTGCATCTTCAATCTCCCTCTCAGGATCTGTCTTTTGTAAAGTTTGTATGTTCCTTTTTTTTTTTTTTTTTTAGGAACTGCTTCAGACCTTTAAAACTTTACTCTCCTTTACATCAAAGACTTGTAACAAAACTTCCTGCCTGAATTACTGCAGTTTTGACTGATAGTCATCTTTCATTTGTTCCAAATGTACCAGGATGTTTCTTTGCTCAAAATGAATCACAGTAATCTAGTCTCACTGCCTTTTCCAGAGGCACATGTGGAGTTTTCTGTTCTGTTTTCAGACAGCTATGGTTTGGGGTTTTTTTCTCCGAGTGTTTGTATATGCTACTTTTAAAACTAAATAATTTCCACAAATTTCTTTTCTGGCTAATGTTTAAGACGAAGTCATTAGCTGTGTTTAACTTACAGTCATCAGTAAAATATTTTTATCCCTTCTTGTTGAACCACTTTTTTTTTTTTTTTTCTCTTAAGTATTAGTTGTTATGAGAGTTGCTTTAAAATATGGGTTGATGGATGGGATATGCTGTAAATTGAGTATTGCAGTGGTGGATGCTTGTGTGGCAAAAATGGGCATCTTTGCCTTGTATCTAGCTATGTTCTCAAAGGAACTGCATTAGGAATAAATTTAAATTAGGAGAACTTAACTCTGCAAGTTTTTTATTTTAAGAAGTAAACCAGTCATTCATATGGTGCTTAGTAACTTGAGAAAATCTTGCAGACTTTTGAACCTTGTAGATTTCCAAACTGATAAATCTCTCCTTTTTTTTTTTTTCCCCTTTCACCCAGTGGATTGTGTGTGTGTCTTTGACGTAATTATGTACTTTTTCTGAGCAGTGTTAGAAAGTGTTAGAAAATTTTTTAAAAAAAGAAATATCCACTTCAACATGAGGACCGTTCATATTGTGATGTAAAACTAGATCTGATCATTTGTAAATAAAAACCCTTTGAGACTAGAAAAGCAGTTTACAGTTGCAATTTAAAAATACAGATTCACAAGTTAGATATCAAAGGGAAAACCTTTGTTGGTGAACTTGGGATTTTAAATCTCAGATGTAAAGAAAAAAACAACCAACAACCAACCAACCAAAAAAACCCCAAAACAAACAACAACAACAACAACAAAAAAACCCGAAAACCCCTACAAACTTCTGCATGGTCTTGGAGCAGGGTTTGGAGTTGTTCTAGACAGTCCCTAGTTCAGGTCACTGTTCCATTGTGTATTTGAAGAACATGAAGTTTTTCATGGAAGGGTCTAGTTGGTTCTAGGGTTTAGTGGACGTTTCTAGGAGATGTGGGATTCATGAGGTACTGGGGATAAATGCTGAACTTTTACTGTAAGGATTCCACTTCTTATACCTTTGCAACTTGGAGAAAAAGAATGTATTATTATATTTTAGTTTTGTGTGATTTAGTATGTATTTCTTGCATCTTCTCTGTAGGCTACTTGATTATCTCCAGCGTGTCACCTCAGGGTCTTGCTTCACGCTTTAGCAGGAGCAGCAACATAATGATACTGCTTTAACCTTTCCCATCACCCAAACTGGTGCCCCCTCTGAGAGGGCTTGGCCAAAAGTCACTTAGATTTATTATTTGACAAATGGAGTAATTTTGCTGTGTAGATTTCACTGACAGATAAACAATGCACACCTGTCTCCAAGGATTTGGCTTTTCTGTCTTTACTTAAACTGTAGCAGCAGGCTGAAGTAAAATACATCTGTCTCTGCATATGGTTGTGTGCACTGACAAAAAAGCTTCCGTGGTTACATTGAATCTGTAGAATTTAATGTGGAACTTGAACTAGGGCAATTCACAGAAATCTTCTCCCTGAGCAGTGGCATATCTGACAATGTGACTTTGTTCTCTTCCGAAATAGCAGCGTTTCCTTAAAATGGATTGGCTTATTTATGTATTTAAAGTTCTCTTAAAAACTTGATGTGCTGTATTCTTCTTGAAGCTCCCGTTTCTTTCAAACCTTTTTGAAGGAAGTCAGAAGAGGGAGTGTTGGATTCTGATGAAATCAAATCCTAGTTACTTGTGGTTTAGTTGATGATGTCAGTTGTGTTTATAGAAGCAGCAAGGAGATGAGATGGTGGTTCAAGCTAGGATTTTCATTAAAAAGTTAGGTACAGGACCTTTAAAAACAGCGTTAGGTTATTATTGTTGGTGGTTGCAAGGTGGAGCAGAGAAAGATTTTGCTTTTTTCATCTTATGAAACTCTGGACTGCACCTTCTGTTCCTTCTCCACGAGAGGTGTAAGTAGAGTTTTGTACTCTGTTTGCTTCAGGATCGTGATTTACTGTTTCTTGCTTTGTAGAACTCCCAAATACAAGTAAATAGATAAACTCTCTTATAACAACCTTTTTTTTTTTTTTAATAATAAAAAATAAAACTCTGGCGAAATACTGGTGTATGGCTTGCTGAGCACAAATTCTGCTCAAGCTAAACTGTGTTTTGCGTATTCCTGAATATAATTTCAGGAGCTCCAGGGAATTACTGGCTCGAGATAAAGAAATCTGATCTGCTGACTTCTTTTTTTTTGTTTACTTGTATATTTTCTTTTATGTAAATTCAGCATTACTTTTTGATTTTACTGGGAGTAATGTTGAATGAACTCAAGTCAGTAATATTCAGAAAACTGACTTGACTTTCTGGTAATTGTATATGCAGATTGCATCATATCAAAGTCATCATTAACTTGACAGTGAAATGAACTTTACTCTTTTCTTGAAACTGGTTTGTAATCACTTCTAAAATGAATCTGATTCAGTGTGTTTGTGCATGTATGGGTGTTTCCTTCCTATCTGCACATGCCCTTTTTTTTGCCCACCAATATAGCAGACCAGGAAGGCAGCTCTGACGTTCTGGACTCGTGTGGGCAGTGCTCCACAATTCATCAGACTCCCAACTGAAATGCTGTTCTTACTATTTAATGATACCACAGACCAACTCTAGGTAACTTAAGGTGGTCTTATGGGAATTTCAGTGGCATACACAGGATAGTCTTGGGAATAAGAATACTAATTTAAAGACTTTTTTTTTTTTTTTTTTTCTGCTGAAGTTAAAGGTAGCCCAGTGAAATTTAGGCAAATAGCCACACGTTCACAAGGGAATTGTTAACTCTGTGACTTCAGCATTTTGGAATCAAAATGTCAAAACTTCATCTTATTAGACGAAGATCATCAGTGGTGGTGGCAACGCTAGTACCTTTGTGTTGTGTTAGGAAACAGTATGAATAGGCAAGTACACAACCAACAGTGTCTCTGAAATTCCTACTTAAGTGATGTTAAAACATTAAATGTTCCTTGTCTTGATTTTTGCACCCAGTCTTTTCCATATGATTGTACGACTTCCATTTTCCTGGAACAGCTAAAAGTCCATATTCCATAATCGTAACCATTGAATTTTCACGATGGTTTTCAGTGATAAATGTCTGCTATCATCTGCATCTCTAAATCTTCATAATTTGAAGAACTTTGAATATGATAATGAAAATGAGAACAGTTTGGTTTAAATACAGTTTTCTCCTGAAGTTGAAAAATAAAAGCATTAACCAGCATCTACTAAAATTACCGTTTTTATTGATACTAGTTTGGGACAAGTATGACTTAAACTTGCAGATTATTGAGCCTTTGCAAAGCTGAGACTTTTTTCCTTAAGCAAGAATTGATCTGTTTGACAACACTGTTTGAACAGGAATTAGGATAACTTAAAAAATGTCAAGGGAGAGGTTCTAATTTTAAGACTTCAATAGATGTTAAATGATAGTTGTTACTTCTGTAGAATGATTTTTTTGTTTGTTTGCACTTGTAAAATACTTACGTTTCTATGTGGTTATCATGTGCATTCTAAATGGTGATTTTGACTTTGGCCAACAAACATTTGGTTGTTTTTAAAAAATCTGGGCCTGAAGTTGTACCATGATGTGCTAACTTGTTTTGTGCCATTGCATTTGTTGTCCTCCAGTCTTTCAGTATATCCTTTTCAGATGTGTTTTCTGCTTTTGTATTGTTTGCAGTCTTACTTCAAATTACCGAGTTTCTCGATGTAATGAACAAATTCGGGTCTTCCTGGATTAGCAGAGAAGGAAGGAGGAGGCGGTGCTTCCCAGCTTCTTGCAGGGAACAGAATTAATTGAATTAATTGAACAGAACTGAAGCCTAGTGCTGAAGGTTTTGTTACCCAAATAACATAATACAGAATGAGAATTCCCAGTTGTGTAAGTGATAGTGAAGACTCCTGCATCGTACTTCCACTTTGGGTGTGAGTGACGATTAGGGTTATAGAGGGACTGATGTTCTATATAGGGATTTTGGAAGCAGTAGTTGTAATGATGAATCTAGACCCTAATATTTTAGGCTGATGTTGAATTTTTTTGCCTTTAGTTTTGTGTCAAACTAGTAGATTAAATTAAGTCTACATTTTAAGTTAGAAAAAATGGTTTGGCAGAGTTTGTTACCGTTGGGTAATTGTGGCTTCATAGGGGAACTATCTGAAAAGCCTTTTCCTTGATGGACTTTAATGGGAAATATAAATCTGATCTTCAAAATGCTGTATAGAAAAGTTTTCTCACACCCACCTGGTAGGAATCCTAGAGTTTTTGCCTCTTTCTCAGACTTGTTGGTTGGTTGGTGTTTTTTCCCCCCAATAAAACTGTCTGAACATGTCGAGCCTTAATTTTCTGCCATTACAGAGGCCTTGGGAGACGATGAGTTCCTTCATTAGCACTTTGTTTCAAGTCTGTGTTTCACTTTTACTTCTGCATTTTCCTGGATAACGGGGGATCATCTTGTGAGAGTGTCTCTTGATCATGCCTTTTTTTTATTTTTATGTTTTGAGTTCTGTCTTCTGTTCAGGGCATTTCAGGTAATACATTTCAGAGCCTGTAATGCTGCTGCTTGTTGACTGTAAGCTTGAAAGGCTGGTTTCTCTGGAATATTGGTTGTATCCTCTGGGTACTTTCCCTGTTCCATCTCGTCCCTGTTCGATTCCTGGATAGCTTTCATGTCACCGTGCAGGGAAGATACTGACTTCGGCAGCTTATTGTTATTCTTGGTCTGAAAGGTATCATGTTTTCTGCAGAGTCCAACATCATCTGTGGCTCCTGTCAACCCTGTCACATGCACGCTTTGTATTCAGTGCCCTGTATTAAGCCTTGTCCTCTTGTTTCATTGTGAACCTAACAACTGTGATATAATTTGATCCACTGATAGATTTCTGGAGCCCAGAAACATTTGTGCAAAAAGGTGACTGCTCAGCATCTTTCTAATTTGATATGTTTCTGTTCAGAATATGATATAATCAATGGGATGTAGGGACAGGAACTAGAAGGTCTCTTACCTCTGTAAGATCAGCAACAAGGTAAGCATTGGAGTAGGTTGTTTTACATGTTTGACATGGAGAGTTCTTCAGGCATTAATGTTCACACGTGATGCTGTTCCTTCGAATATAACAACTCTTCTTTGAGACTAAGTCGTTTTAACATTGTGAGTGAGGATCCAGTACACATCAGAGTAAAGCCTTTTTGCTATTTTGTAGCATCTGAGCAAGTTTTTAGAAAACTATTGTTACTCACTGCAGCCTGTTTGCCAAAGCCAGATAATCCCCATATTGATAGAAATGCCTGTTTTATTCTGAAAGGTGAATAGAGGTCTGTTGTCTTAACTTAGAAATAAGAAAATGACTGAATCATGACTGTAGGCTTGAAAGTATACAAAAGAAACTAGCATGTGCCACTTGAACCCACATGTTGATTTCTTTGGATGTATTTTCCTTGTGTTTAAGTGTTGTCAGAAATCTCTACCTTGCCTTGCATGCTTTGAGAGCTGTTAAATCCCTGGTGCTGCCAGATGCTCTGGCAGTTACACCAGCTTGAAATAACTCATTTGAAAATTGATCGCTTGATAAGGCACCTATGTCTTATTGACTTAAGGAATTTGATTGCATGTTCTGAACGTACTGGTTTAAAGTCCATTTTGGTGCCTTGTGGGTTTCCAACCCACAGGTGGCAGTTTCCTTGCATCTTGCAGATCAAACGCTCTTAAAGGCATACTTCTGAGAAGTAGGGTCCAAAACTAAGAAAATAACTCGCAGTATGCAACCCAAGTTAGCATATTGATTTTTGAAGTTGCTTTCTCACGGTTTAGGGTGCAGTTCATATTACTTAATGCAGTCTAACTGGACTGCCATTGAAAGAAATGGACCTGCTCCATCCTACTGTCTTTTCTGACCCACTTTCCCACTACAGATTTAACGTAGCCAGGACAAGTCAGGCCAGTTTTTTGACTCTACCAAAAAATACTTGCTTGAGTGTTCTGTGGTGGTACAGTTCCCGAAATGAATTATTATATGCCTTTGCATGTTGAGACTCCCTCAAGTTAAGAATTTCTGATCAGCTCCTTAAATATTTTTTCATTGTTTTTTCATGGAGGTACTTTCCTGCTTTTTCCTTTGAATCTTAGGTGGCAATAGCAATATATTCTGTATGTTCTTTTTACCTATGGAGAGAAATACACTCATACACAAATAACATAATGTGGAATCACTTTGTGATTGTGACTACTGAGATCAAGATTTAGCTCTACCAGTTACTTCCTTCATATAACTGGATGTTTTTGAGCTCTTAGGTCAGATACTGTCTGGTTTGGTACACCTCAATTTTTCTGTGCCCTAAGTTCTCTGGTGGTTATGAATCAGGTTTTCCCTTCTGACAAGTTTTGTTAGTAAGAAATCTTGGTGTGTATCCTTAATGAAACAGATTGCAAAGCTAGCAGTGGACTCAGTATACTGGAAAGTTAATCAGTTCACTGGATGTTTATTTTCTTGTCTATTTATTGTCACCATTGTCTTGAGCTATGCCTTTGGCTCTTGTATGAGTGTGGGTGCTATTATTTTCACATAATCTGAGCTGTGTGGCCCAGTCTTGTCAGTTTTGTATTGACATAGGTAGAACTCTCTACAGTGGCCTTCAGGATACATATTATATGTAAAAGACTCTGAAATGGATTGCAAGTGTTGCTAGATACACAGAAAATCTTACTGATTTTCATGTGGTCTTTTGAGACTATTAGTGTTTCAGTCCTGTATCTGAAAAATCCTGCCTCCCAGCAGTTGACTAAAAATGTAATTTTCATAGTTGACCAGAGAACTGAAAGTTTTTCTAGTTTTGTTATTTATTGACTGAAGAAGACTTTGAAGTTTTGTTTATGGAAAAGACTTAAGAAGAACAAACTCACACTGGAATATTGCATTATTAATATTTACAGCTTATGATTTTGGCTTGTAGGTGATAATATTCTTTAAAGATGAGTCTTCTGTTGTGCATTCTCTAGGATTAAAAATCTTTACAAGTTCTACGTGGAAAGAATGGTTTACATTTTTTTTGAAGAAAAGAACTAATCTGATTTGGATTATCTCATGACCATTTAGGTTGTTGTGTTGTTTGGTTGTGGGTTGTGTTTTTTGTTGATTTGTTGTATTTTGAGATATTATTAAGAGAGTTGAAAATACTTTGAGTTTTCTGACATTTTTCTTCCTGTTCGTGGTTGTCACAGAATGACCAGGCCAAGGAGCTCAGGTACCTGTTAGGTATGAGCAAGTAAGACTTAAAGCTGGAATTATCTTTTCATTTATAAGGATGGTGAATTCAAAAAAGAATGAGTTCTTCAGAGAAGCAGATGACTTATCTTTCTTTACAAGAAAATATTAAATCTTTGTCTCCCAAATCAAGAATTGCACTGCCCCTTTGCATTGTTATATCTAGAATAAACTTAAATGGGTCTTTCTGAGAAAATGTTCTGTGGTGGTTTGAGAGAATGAATTAGTTCTTCATATTTAGACATTTACAATCACTTTCCAGGTGGTTTTGTAAAAGGCTTTATGTGCAATGGGCTGATCTCAAGAAAGGCAAAGTGGGAATTTTTCTTTTGAGACTCGCCCTGCCCTAGAAGCTGTGGCTGTTCAAGAGCAGAAGTCTTTTTCCCCAGCTACAATCAGTCACAAAACTGGCCTTTGAGCTGTGGAGGTATCTTTTGCCCTTTCCCAGTTTGCAGGTGGGAGGTTGCTGGGTGCTGCCATTATGGTTATGCAGCAGGTACAGGGTTTGTCCCAGCCCATGTTCTTCACAGACACTTTCATTTTCAGTTTTGTTTGTTCATCATTAAGTAGAATTTTTTTTTCTAAGCAGCAGACTAAATTGTGAATTAATAATAGGTTTGATTGTTTGTTTGTTTTTCCTCACTCATAGGCTGTTTGTCAAGTTATTAGGCAGGGTGTTTTCTGGATGTAGTGCTTCAATATTTGCTTGTTAAAGCTGTCCTAACAGGCACCTTAAGATGCCTGTTGAAGCTATTTTGAACTATTGTGTATTTTTTGGACTGCTTTCTCCATTTCCTTGATCTCCTCTTTAACTTGAGGGTCTCTTCCACTGTAACTATTCCCACGTTCATCGATATTTAATTCTTAAGCTAACTACTGAGCATTGTAAGGCTGGGGTTTTTTGGGAGTGGAGAGAAGAGCGTATATATTGAGCTAAGTCCCCTGGCAAAAATCTCTTAATTTTAAATGGAGGAGAAACTTGGACAAAGCTTTATTCTTCTTTCACTTCTAAATCTTCAGAAATACTAGACATACTGAAGAACACCAGTGATAACAAATGAAAGACCAGTCCTTCGTATGTGTTGCAAAGCATAGCTTTTAGCACAAGATTTGTGTTAATGAAGAATGGGTTAACTGATTTTAATAGTTTAAAGCATAGTTCTTCAGTGGAAACTTTCATCTTGTCTCTGCTGCTTTGCAGTAACGAAGAATACAATTCTATGATAATATATAAATAGAGTTAAAAAACCTCTCTGTTGTGGTATACCTGCATTCCTGCCAACATCATACCATATTTTCAGAATTCTTAAGTCATGATCTTATCTGTGATAACAGTTGTGAAGTTGTAGAAACCCTGTTAGTACTGGAGTTTGGCAGTTTAAGTATCATACCGTGTGAGGCATTTTGAACAGATTTCTAATGCTGATGAGTTACATGCTGCTTAACTGTAGTCTTTTTCCATTAATATTTGAACCAAGTTATCTTGCCAGCCTCTCTAGAACTCAGTGTAATTGACATTTCCTTTTAAATGCAGTTGCGGTTGCTGAGATAATGAGTAGTATCTTTGGTCACTGTCTGCATCTGAAGCTTTTGAGAAATGCAGTGCACTACCTCCTACAGAGCATCCATGAAATCACCTTTCTGGCAGAAGTGATGCTGAAATATTCCTTCCAATAGTTAAATTTAAAAAAACCCAAACCCTCTGTAACTAGGTATTTTCAGATTCCGAATACTAAGTGTTACAGCCTAGTTGTGTGTAACTGCGTCATACAGTGGCTCAGCTCTTAGCCATGAACTTTCTGGGTTATTTTTGGTTTAGCTACTGTAGGTTAAATATACAGAGCGAGGTGCACGCTGCTTTTGCAGACATAAGAACTTCTTGTTTTCCTGAGCAAATTGATTCTGGGTACTGTGTAATATTCTTGTATCTATACATTCCAAATAATACTCCTCTGCTTGGTCACCTTGGGAATTGCTTTGCATGGGCTCTTGAGATGTGAATATTGTTATTTTTCTTTCATCTTAGTGTTTTCTTACAGCTTCATGGCCAGGAGAGTTGCTTTGATTGTTTTCTGACTGTTCATTGTGGGAAGACACTGGCTGTCCAGTGAAGTTCAATGGAATTTTGCAATTATATGCTGGGAATGACTGGATGTGAAAGTTTTAAAAGAAAAATACCCAACACCTAACAACAAAAAAACTCTACAAACAAACCCCTCACAAACTAACCTCTGTTTATTATTTTATAAATAGTAAACAATTTTTTTTTTGAAACTATTTTAGTTACGCCTGTTCCAAAAGCGACAGAGTACAGAGAAAGTTAAAAATTAAAGGCAGTATTTTCCCATCAACCTTTTAATGCTTTGTAATAATTGTTTTCTAATTCCATTGGCTACCTCTGGAGGATTTTTTTAATACAGTTTTTTTCTCTCTCTGGGTGTCAAATTTCTCAAATTGAGACATTATAGTTTGAGGTACCCAGGAGTCTTTCAACACAAACTGTTGAAGGAGAGTGAAGTAGAATGGTCTTATCTAGTTCAGACTCCACAAAGTTCAAAAATTACTTTTATCATGATAAATTGGGTAGTTTTCAGTAATGACTGATACGGGGAATTTTGCTGGAACATGCAAAGTGAAGTTTTGCTACTTACTTGAAATAAAACCACCACAAACTAATGAACAAGATTTTTCTTCACGACACTACTGATTGCTCTGACCTCATATAAAATTTCTTTTCTTTTTCAGATTTTGGATCACTCTTTGATCTGGAACATGACTTGCCAGATGAACTGATCAGCTCCACAGAACTGGGACTCACCAATGGTGGTGACATTAATCAGCTGCAGACCAGCCTTGGCCTGGCACAAGATGCTGCCTCTAAACACAAGCAGCTGTCTGAACTTTTACGGGCTGGTAGCTCCCCAAATCTCAATATGGGGGTTGGTGGCCCTGGCCAGGGCATGGCCAGTCAAACCCAACAAAACAGTCCTGGAATGGGAATGTTAAACAGCATGGTGAAAAGCCCCATGGCACAGGCTGGGTTGACTTCTCCCAATATGGCGATGGGTGCAAGTGGACCAAACCAGGGTCCTTCAGCCCAATCCACAGCAGGAATGATGCCAACAGTAAACAGTCCAGTTAATCAGCCTGGCATGGGAATGAACACGGGGATGAATGCTGGCATGAATCCTGGGATGTTGGCAGCAGGCAACGGACAAGGGATGATGCAGGGGCAAGTCATGAACGGTTCAATTGGAGCAGGCAGAGGGCGACCGAATATGCCGTACCCAAACCCAGGAATGGGTACTGCTGGGAACTTGCTGGCCGAGACACTGCAACAAGGCTCTCCGCAGATGGGAGGACAGGCTGGACTGAGAGGGCCACAGCCTGGAGCTATGAACAAGGTAAGACGAGCCCGGCTTGACTCTGTTACCTTCTTTCTTGTTTTCTCAGATTTATTCCTCAGCAGTACAGATTCTATGCAATAGGATATTTTTTTCTTTTAAAAGTCCTGGATTATTGGTAAATAGTTTATATGCTGCTAAAGTGAAATTTGTGGCAGTCATGGGAGGTAAAAATTGAGTCTTGCACAGCAAGGAAGACTATTCCTTGATTAAAAGGCCTATTTTAGAAATCATGTGGCAGCACAGATTATCAACAACAGTGAAAAGTAACTTCATTGTATTTTGTTACGTTTTCTGCTTTGTCCACAAAAGTATTTTCCCAGCTAATGCGATGCTCATATTGTGAGCGTGATGGGGATCCATCAGGACTTTTTACATGTTGTAGTGCTTTTTTCTCTGTGACACTTAATGAGAGTATTTGACTGGGATCAGCCAAGTGTTTCTGCTGGAGCAGATGGTGAGAGGCATATACAGGTTTGAATGGACCGATATGTTGTATGTGCTGAGACGTACGTTGGCCTTGTTAAGGAATAGGTATTTGAGTTAATGGTGGTGCATGTGTAAACATGTAAAGACAAATGTTGCATTCTTTAAAAACTTAATTCAACTCCAGATCTAGTTTTTAAGTTTACAAAGGCTTTGTCTAAAGGAGAGTAAGACAGAAAGCTAAAAAAAAAATATTTTTTTTTTATGCTGGAGAGGGAAATGGATGTGCTTTTGTAATTTAGGAGATTGGGAGGAAGTTGTCACGAGTAACCGAAAAGATGAGAGAAGACCTAGTGGTTTAAGTGACAAGGCAATCTCTAAATTAATTTTTGTCATGCACAATTAGCTTTTTTTAGAGTAGGGAGCCACTTGAGTGTTTCTTCTCTGGTTTTTAGTGTTTTAATGAAAAGTCTAGAAAATGCTTAAATGTTTCAGTTTGTGTTTGGAGGGTATTTTATGTTTCTTGGCCATTAAGAGGAAAGTTTTTTACAAGGTGCTTTGCAGTGCCTGAATAGATCTATCTCAGAATGGCTGAAGTCAATCCACTTGGAGGGCTTGGAATGATTAGTAGCATAATCTAGAAATGTATTTGTAACACAAATGAAAATTATGTTGTGTATTAATGGTTTTGCTGTGCTTTAATATATTAAGTAAAATTATTTTTGTGTCTCATGAACATCAGTTACTATGAAGTTCTTTGATCTTAGCTGTTTGCTTAAACTCAGTGTGCTTCTAACAATGGTTCTGATACACGTATGTTTAGTAAAGAGTTGATTTTTGTGGCTTGGTCATTTCAGCTATTTTTGCCTGATAGGAAAGTTGTTGCAAAGCTTGATTGCTACAGTAGAAAATGTCTCTGCAGTTTACAGTGGAAAGGAATATGCAACTACTTAGACATATTCTTGCACTGGAATTATATAATGTCTCATTCATTATTCCTTGGCCAGAAAAAACCCAAATTTATATTGATCTTCAGAAAGCAGTATTCAGAGTCAAAAATTGATGTATTGGATTTCTGGGCAACTTCTTAATCCTTACTTATCACAGCTAAAGTAAAGTTATGCACTATAATAAACTCATTTATCTAGGAGAAGTAAAGAAAAGACACAAAATCAAGCTTTTGATTGATGTAGCCCAAAATTAAACTGTCTTCCTCGCTTGCTTAGATTCCGAAATGTGCTGTACATCTAAACTAAGAACACTCTGTGCTTTGGGGAATATTCAGACCAAATACGTGATAACTTCTGGTTTTTAGTTCATAGTCCCAGACTGGTTAAAAATACTTAGAGTTCTTTAATTGCTGATACAAAAAACCCTGAGACTTCTAACGTAAATATGGTGGTTGTAGCCCTCATAAAGGAGTTGAAACTGCCGGATGAGAAAGAACAGCCTGAAATGGAGGCTGAAATTCCAGAATGTCTTCAATTGGTTTGGTTGTTGGCAGGGAGCCTGTGTTTCACTTTGTGCAGTGGAGTTAGCAAAGTCTGACAACAGTCATGTCTGACCGTTTTCTCTCTCTACCCATCTGCTTTTGTTTTTTCTCACCTACAAATCTTCAAAAAGGAGATGAAAACAGAGGTCCCTAAACAGTTTTTTTTAAAGCTTTTTTTTTTTAATGTGTGGATTTAGTACTGTGTTACTGTTAACGTGGGAGTTTGTGTAATAACTTCTGTAGGTTTCCTTCACCGCCGCAGAAAATGTGCGTTATCCAGGAACTGGCCTTCAGTAGGAGGGGAAACAAAAAAAATAGAGCAGACACTTGAGTTGTGTCAACTTCATCATGTAGCCTGCCAGAGTCAGCTCTCTTAGGTGATGGGAGGGTTGCCTCTCTGAGTTCTCTCTTGGTGAAACAGATGTGTTGTCTGTATGGTTTGTACGGCAGATTAGCCTAGGTTTCCTGTGATGTCAACTGGGAGTTAACTAACTACTAGTAAAGATGAGCTCCAAATGGCTGGTCAGTTTGGAAAGCAAAATTGGTTAAGGTCCTGCTTTGTTCTCTTTTCCTGTGGTGTTACTGCAGTGTTTTCTTCCTCTCCTCCCAAAATGTTAGCTGTCCGCAGAGTAGAACACTTGTTTTACACATTAGTTCCCAACTTTTCTAGTTGTGTGTGATACTTTTTAGGGCTCAAAATTCCAGATGGCATCGTAAATGATTGATTGGGGGTTACCTGGTATACAGAAACTTGTGCTGTCATCATCTGCTAATTGCATCCTGGGGTCTAAAGCTGTCGTTTGACATAGAATGTAAGCAGTCACTGACATAGACAGCAGCTATTCTGTCTGTGTGCCATCTCTGTGCCAGCTGCATACCAGGCCATGTTGAGGAACTAATCCAGGCTTGAAACTCACGTGACCATTTAATTTTTTTTTTTAAGTTTTGATTTTTATTCTTTTTCTGGGCCAATTTATACTCATCAGCGGGAAAGCTAGTGCTGGTATTAGGGAGGATGTGGACCCTGCTTTGGTGACAGTACCAGCTTAAAAATGCCTGTGAAAGTCTAGACTAAAAGGAACTGTTAGAAGTTTGGAGAGGAAAGGAAAAGCTATTTCTTGAATAGCTTTTTGTTTTCTATGGGCTTGCTTGTGTGCAAGTTAGGAGGATGACAGCTGTGCCTATTACTCTTAAAATAGAGTTTTTGGAAAATATTTGTCATGCTTGGATTCTTTCAATGTTTAAGCATTTTTTGGGGCTTTTTGTTTCACTAGATAGTTTTACAGCTTTGATTAATTAAAAAGTAAATAGATAACAAATTCAAGCTCTGTAATAAGTTAAGAACAAATTCATGTTTCCTGTTTTGAACCATTTTTCATTCAGAATTATATCTAGTTAAAACATTCACTTTGTTGTTCCACAACTTCGTTGCCCAGTTATGGTCTTACTGTCCAGCCTCTTATTAGGGGAGAAAGGTATTTTGTGTCTTAAGTCAGTGAGTGCATTACCGTGATAGCAGTGCCCTGTCCCAAAGTGACTAAGTCCACCTGGTCTTCAGGTCATTTAAAATTCATTTCCCACTGATCCATGAAGCGGACATGAAAGCCATTCGGATTAGTAGGGGCATTACTACTACCTCTGCTGTATATTTCACTCATGTGAAATGACTTGAAATATTTAGAGTTCCAGTAGTAATTTAAGTAATTGTCATTTGGCTTACTGTTTGTGAATATATACAGAGGTTTCTACTGTTATAATGGGTATGTTTGTATGTATCAGTTTAACCTCTGTGAGGAAAATGTATTTTTTAAGAATCTCCATAACTTTAAGTAAGATAAGAAATGTCAGAATAATAAAGTCCTGTTCAAAATTGCAGGGCGACTGAAGATGATGTCACCCTCAAATTGTAAAATTAGGTAAAGAAAATAAAAGCACCTTATGTCACTAAGTGTTAGCCTATTCAGTGTCACATTGCACGTAGAAGGTCAACCTTCTTGATTTGCCTTATTATTTTTAACAGTTGTTTGTTTCAACAGGTAAATGTATCCATACTGTTTAGATTCTGGTACCAAGTGTACCATATGATCCCTTAAAAGTGTAGTTGGGTGTTCTGGTCCTTTTCTCTTCTTTGCTGAACCAAGGTGAAAAAATAAACAATTTCTGAATTTATCCTAGTGTAAGGAAGAAATATGTGTGTTTGAGGGAGAAAAGGATCAGTAAAGATTTGTCTTGAGTCTAAGTTCCTGGGATGGATTGGGGAGTGTCTTGCACAGATGGCAGTGAAATAATGCTAGTGTCTTGCAATAGGTATCTTAAAACATAATGCAGTCAATGCAGAATAATGATTGATAATAGCACTTGAAAAGAATACATCAGACACCACTGCCAAAATTTTGATGTTGATTATGTCTGGGTCCAGTAATGCTCTGTCAGTCAGTAGAATGGCACTAAAAATGATGTACAATTTACCAGGTATACATTCTAGTTTTTAAAGAGACAGCTGGAATTTAATAAAACTAACTTTCCAGTTTCAGGGAAGTTAATTAATTCCCACTTGTGGACATCTGGATGGACACTCAAACCATCTTAAACTAGTGCATGCACTTCAGTTACATGCTGATAAAGATACATAGTTGTTGATACTGCAAATTTTTGATTATTTGGAAGAATGTTATTAAAATAGTTCTACTTATTTATTTCTTCATGATTACTTTTATCTTTGCAAATCTTAAAACTGGTTATTTTTCAATACTCTTGCTGATACCTAGCTGTCTTTCAAATATTAGACTGTCAGTGAAGTAGTTGCTTTAATAGAGAAAGAGTAGAATATAGTGATGGCTATGTACCAGAGTTTGTATTCTCTGGTATCAACAATAAAACGAGAAGCAGTTAGTTACTTGACCTTCTTCCAAGCCAAAGATGCCTGTGTTACAAGACATCAGAACAAAATTTTGTGGGATTTCCTCCACTTCTGTAGTTGCTCTTCTCAGACGGGGGGATCTTCTGAACAGCCCCATCTGATGCTGCTTGTGAACTGGGATGTTACTTGAACTTATGTTGTCATCCATGCTGTTTGTGTGGCAAGAGGGGTACACCTTCCAGCATTCTGGTTATGACAAGCCCTGCTTCTGTTGGAGTCAAGAAAGTCAAGTTGTTTTCCCGTGTGTTTGTAGAAGGTATAACCATTCAAGATTACCTTTCCCATCTATTAGCTATGTATCATCATATTTTGCTGTTCTCCTTGCTGCTTCCTCCTCCTCTTCTCCTTTACTAAGATGTGGATTTCTGTCTGCCTTTCCTTCTGTGCAAGTCCTTGCATATGTGATAGAAGTAAGTTGAGGCTGTGAGGTTGGGAGAGGAAGACAAACAACAGATGGGATGGATAAGAAGAGAAATGGGAAGAGCAGTGGAAGGTGGTGGTGGCCAGGAAGGACCGAGTGGGGTTTACACTCTCTGACTTACAACTGTGATTCAGCCACGTATGTTTTTGAATGGTATTGCAGATGAGGCCTTGTAGTTGCCTCATGCAGTGGCACTAACACTACCTTTCTTTTGCTGGTTCTTCTGTGCACTCAGTTGTTTACCTATCCTTCACTCCCAATGCATCATTAATATAACCATGAACTATGTCAGTTTCCTACTGATAAAATTCTATAGGATTATCTTTGACTTCTGTAGCCATGAGGTCATCCACGTCTTCCTGCTTGATGTTTTCTCCTACTCATGTTTCTCAACATGTCACAGCAAGTAACATTAGCGTGTTTCTCCTTGTTGTGCCAGGTTCACATGGCCACCTTATGCCGGGTGAAGAATCTCCCAAATGACCCTTCTCTTGACTCAGTGTAGAGTTGCTTGCAAGTTGTTGGTGTCAGGTCAGTGGGTCTGTGACACAGGACCCGGGGGCATTGCTGGGAGGTTCAGCTATACAACTGGCAGGTATCGGTCTCATGTGGACCAACTGATGTCTGCTGATTTGTTCCAGGAGATCTTGAGGCATTTGGTTTTTAGCATCCCTTAGAGTGTGGGGCTTCTGTAATCAGTTTGGCATGCTTCCCCTCCAACCTGCCCCATGTTTCTTTGGGCTTTGCCTCTCCTATAGGCTGAGATGGGCAACTGAGGATTACCCCTGTCAGGAGTAGCTGGTCATGTAGTCTTCTGTTACCAGGTCCCTGGCTACAGCAGGGGTTAAAGAAGGGTTAAAGAAGCCCATTTGGTGGGGTGGACAGTGGCTCTCAGTCCTAGAGAGTGGAGCCCTGTGCTTCTGCCTTGGTGACAGCTTGCTTTGAGGGGGCTGATTTTGCACTCCAAACAGTGCCAATGGCTCATTCTTGAGAAACAGATCTTCTGTGCTGGGACAACTTGATTAGTACATTGGAAGAAGCCAGATGCTTCACATAAACTTTGTCTCCAGCTTTATACAAAGGTTGACTGGCATGGTCAAGCCTCATCCCTGAATTTAATCAGAAAGCTTCTGTTTTGCATGACACATCTAAGATGCTTTTTGAAGTTTAAGCTTGGGTTTCTACCCATGCAGTGAGGACAGAGCTGGGTCATCAGGCCATGGTGGTTCTGAATACTGCGCTATCAGTGTGTGGAGTCCCCAGTTCTCTGAGTTAGGCGTCTTGATTTCTCCCTATGACACCAGGGTGTGAAAATGTGCCTTCAGTCTTCATTTCTAAATCGTTTGGTTAGTTGTTTGGATGTGGTTTAACACTGATAGCAGCATAAGTTGAAGAAGTCATATGGGGCAGTGATGGCCAACATAGTCTGTGCTTTATTGTACTCACAGGTGTCAGCTGACTTTGGGAACTATGATTGTTAATGAACTTGAAAACTTGGCTTAGAAATTTCTGGTTTTGGGGATGCACTTGCTTTCAAAACTGTCTCTGGAGGCAAAGGGATCAGACTATCTTACAAGAAAACATACCTTGTTTTCTGAAAGAAATAATTCCCTCTGTCAGTCTTTCACTAAGTCTTGAACCTGGTCAGTTTGAGGCAACAGTGGCAATGGGGAAAACTCCTGAAAATGTTTTGACTCCTCATGTTTTTCTTGTCTCTTCTTCTGCTCAACTTGCACATGAGATCTTACTAGTCTTCTGAGGGAGAGACAGGAAGGGTTTGAGCCTCAACTTCTTCTGTTTCTGTCAGGAACTGCCTCATTGGTCACCGTGTGTGTATTCACTGCAGTCAAGACGCGGCAGGGGTGGTGCCAAAGGAGACTGAGGAAATGAAGATGATTTTTTTTTTTTTTTAGTTCTGCCTGGTCATTGCATAGTTTGTTTATCTGCCATGTGTAGAGATTCTTCTCATTGTTCTCTAATGAGTTACTGCTGTGTGAGTATGGTTATTGCTTGTGTGTGGAGCCGGGAGGCTTGAGGGAATTCACTTGTATATATCAGATGTCTGGACTGGCAGGTTCTTTAGTGAGTTTTGTGCTCCTTTTCCTGTAGCTTGGTTTTGATCCTGCTTTATTTTGTAAATGCAAACTGAAGGCCATTATAATGGATTGACAACCTGAAAAACGAAAGTTTGTGACTAATTGCAGGTAAATTCTGGCCATGTAGGTTACTTCTCTGTGCAGGTTGGAGGAGCTTGGTAAGGAGCATCTACCAGGGGAGGATGCTTTGAGAATAAATGTCGGAGGGACTGGAAACAAACTACCATGAGAGGTTGTGTGAATTTTTTTGGATGCAGGAAAATGCTCAGGCTTGAATCAAAAAGCACCAAGGAGGCTGAATGTTGTCTAGTCAAATGCTAATGTGAGTTGAAACAATACAGCTCTTTAAAGTATTTTTGTGCCTTTATTATTATGAGTTATGGTTCCTCTAGGATCCTGCCTGAGTCATGATGATGGCTTGCTAATCTTAACAAAGATCTTTGGTTTTCCTGGTCCTCTATGGCTAGTTGTTTTGGTCTTAGAAGGCCAAATTTCCCATGAAAAAAATTGATTGGAATGCAAGGAATGGGGGAAAAAAGTGTCAGAGGACAAATGACTTTATTAGCAAGATTGATCCTGACTGTTCTTTAGACTCTGGGCTATTCTATGGCAACAAATGGTATGTTTTGGAATGCTAAAACTGTTGAATATGCAAATAGGCGATGCATATTGCAGAAAGGAGTGTATAGCTTGTGTGAAATACAAATCTACTTCCCCTGTGGATGAATGGTTCACTGGCTTTGTTTTGCTTGCAGTTTCCTTCCTACCATCTCCTTTGACCCCTAATACTGCTCACTGCAAATGAGTCACTGTGCTTGTGTGATGGTGTGTGGTGTTAACCTATGCCTATGCTGTATTTTTAAAGTGGAAAAGGTTGTGTACTGAAAATGCACACGTGCACTGTTACGGCTGTCTGGAGAGGAGCTGTGGGAGTGCTGACAGTTGGGTGGGAGGTTTGGGGGATAAACCTGGCTGATATAAATGAAGGTGGTATTTGTCTCCATGTGGAGTCTGCACAATGTAGGGAGTAGAATTCTTCCAGACTTGCGAGTTACATATTTGTGAGGTATGAATTTGTGATTGGGAAAGCTGAAATGAGAAGTCTGTTGAACAAAATTTTTTACAGAGAAGCAATCAGGCCAGTTCTGACCAGACTGACCTCAGAGGTTGTTAAGTTGGCCTCACCGTTTATAGAACGGTCTGGTTGAGGAGTTAGTGTTGTGTGATGGGTAAATACATGCACATAAGGGAGGAGGGGAAGCATGTGGATCAGTATTGCATTGCAGCTGGTACATGGCTGTGATTGCTCTTGCTTCTCTGAAGTAATCATTTGTCTTTTTACACTGTGAACTTAAGCTATTTTACTTGAACATTTTACCATTTTAATTCCTAGATGGGAATGATGAGCAATCCCAGCCCCTATGGCCAGCCTTATAGTCAGAATACCGGGCAGCAGATCGGAGCCGGTGGACTTGGGCCTCAGATGCAAAATAAAGCTGGACTGCAGAATAGCTTACCACAGTTTCCAATGGACAAGAAGCCAGTTCCTGGGGCAGGAATGCCTAACATGGTAAGTGGAATGAAAAGTGTCTCCAGCAAATGTCGTAGCAGACAACTCCACAAAAGTTGAGTAATATGACATGTTTTAAGTTTTTGCAGCTGTCATACCTAGTGTGAAGACATGCTCACGTTAACAGTGGTGGCTGAATGTGTTGGCCTTGATATTTTTAGCTTAAATTGGTTGGGGGTATAACATACATGATCTGCCTTCCCCTAATCCCACCCTGCACTTTTTTGATTTGGGAAACGAGTTCACGTTTCTGAACTTGCGCTTTTCCCCGCTTCAATTTTTCTTTTTCTTTCCCCCTCTACCCCCTTGGAGGAGTCAGTCTCTTGATCTTAGTAACTCTTGCTGAAAAACCATTTCCAGGTAACCTTTGTGCCTTTGAATTTAAAAAGAACTCAATCCCATGAGTTTTATTTAAGTGTTTTTAAGTGAGCACAGAAACACTGGAAGTTCAGCACAACCAGCTGGTAAAGAAGCATCTAGAACTTGCTTTTCAGAACCCCGCTTCTCAAGCTTGTGTACAGTGCAGAGTATATAACTCTTTTGAGTTGAATTGCTATCCAGGTGAACCTCAGAATGAAAAGTTGCTACCACTTCAGTTGTTGTTCAGTCATATTGGGACATGTACAATCCCTGAGTAACTGGCAAAGTCTCCTTGGAAAATGAAAGGTTAATACTAGTATTGAAGAGCTAGAGGAGAACTGGGGCTTAGGAATGCAGGTAGCTGATCTCTAAAAATCTGGAGATCTCTAGAAACAGCCTCTAAAGTTCTCTGTGAAGAGACTGTTAGATACTGAAGGTTGTTAACTGAAGTGATACAAGGAACATGGAGTCCCTGAGCCACTCTGCTTTTCTGAGTACACCTCAAGTGTCACCTGGAAGAAATACAAAGAAGTGTGAAGAAATAAACAAGTACAGAAGAAGTACTAGAAGCTGTTGTGCTTGACATCACTTCTGTGGCGTATATTATCCTGAAGTTGTACTTCATCTATCAGAGAATAGGAGATGCTTTTTTGGAATGCTTATGTACAAGTATGGAAAAAGGTTTCCATAACATCCCCTTCATTTTCCTTTTCTAGGAACAGTCAAATTGAGGTATGTTATACTGAAACAGAAGGAAAACTTAATTTGCTTTCTTCCGTTAATGCAAGAATTGTGGATGCAACTTTTCTAGCCTCCAAAATGAGGTCTAAATGCTATTAATATTTTCTGATTGGTCTAGCACCACAAATTAACCTATGAGCATGTGCAAAGTTAGGTTCTGCTGGCCTTTGATAAGGCAAGAGCTAGAAATAGGAGAGTGTTATGGGGAAGAAATTGTGCTTGGCAAGAGAATTATTCCCAGCACTGTTGCTAAGGGGTGTATTTAATATGGGTCATCCAGAATACAGATAGGTGGGATATTCCCTTAATCACAGAATGCAGTAGTTGTTTCTCTTCTTGGATTTTTTCTGTTGTTGTTGTTTACTTGCTAAATTGATTATTCACAAAAATAGATTTATTTCTGCAAACTTTTTTTTTTCTGCCTTCTGTAGGGCCAGCAGCAGGCTCCCCAAGTCCAACAAGCTGGGATGGGGCCAGCAGCCTCTCAAGGAATGGGATCTGGAGCACCGACAGCAGATCCAGAGAAACGCAAACTCATTCAGCAGCAACTAGTTCTCCTTTTACACGCTCACAAGTGTCAGCGGCGAGAACAAGCCAACGGGGAGGTGCGACAGTGCAACCTCCCTCACTGCCGAACCATGAAGAATGTCCTGAATCACATGACACATTGTCAAGCTGGCAAATCATGCCAGGGTAAGTGGAGGTGTGGTTATATAGACACAGTCAGCACCTGCAGGACAGGAGACGGGGCACTAGGGAGTGGTTTAGAGTTATTTAGCCTATCTGTCCCCTTAAGAATGGAAAACATTAACATCTTCTGAGCTTTTAAAGTTTAGGCAAGTTAGAGGGGGCAAGATAGCGCAAAGAGAGATGAGTGCAGATCTTTTGCTTAACTTTTAAGTTAACTTTTGAATGCTGACTTCTGGTAAGGGTAGACACAAAGCAGGAATCTGCAAGTGGGAGTCTACTTGTCTCCCTTAAATGGAAGAGACAAAGCTCAAGTAATAGCTAGCTAGGGATTAAGCTGCTACTGCCACTGGTGAACTCTTAGTTTGTCCTAGTAGCCAAGGAAGGTGTGTGCTACCTTTTGGGTAGCCTAAGCTTGTCTGGGTGCTGGCCAATTGCTGGTATTTAAATTTCTTGGTACAGTCTGCCTGCTGATGTATATGGTGTTATCTTTCGAGCCAGGGAGACACAGGGTTGGCTGTATAACAGAAAGCTTTCGAGTTAAACTAAGCCAATAGTACTTGAAAATACCTAGCTACATTTTCAGGGCTAGTAGATGCTGAACTATTTCAAGTAATACTTTACTGACCTGTAATATATATCTGTGCCCTGAGAGAAGTAGTTGCTCCCTACCCAGTTTGTCTTGACCACGTGGAGATACTGGCAGTAGTTTGTGAAGGTTTTTCGTTTCCCTCCCTTTCCCAGTGGCACATTGCGCGTCTTCCCGACAAATCATCTCTCACTGGAAGAATTGTACCAGACACGACTGTCCTGTATGTTTGCCTCTCAAAAACGCTGGGGACAAAAGAAATCAACAATGTAAGTCTACCGGGGAGTTGTGTCTATTGGATAAACTGTTAAATGCATGTCAAAAGTTAAACTTTTTTGCAGCCAGGTTGTAGCGGTGACGTTCAAACCTGGGGATCTGTAAGAAGAGTTTCCTCTTGCTTTGGAGCTGCAGAGTGTTTTTCTGTCTCTGATGGCTAGTATTTATGGAAGCTTTCTAATTTTCTTGGATTTTTTTCCTAAAGAGTGGTAAGGGTGAGCAAGTCATCTTCTGTCAATCAGATGATTTGCTTTTCATTACCACCTCCTCCAGCTGGCCAGGTTCTGGAGGCAGATGTGCACACACACAGAGGGTTGTATCATTTCAGCTGTGATGATATTTGCTTCTGCCTTCATCCTTTGTTTGCATTAGATGTCTCTTCCCCCTTCTCTTTGTGTCCCTTTGGTCTTCCTGCCAAAATCTTCAGCAAGACTTTTGTCATTGTGGTTTTTTTTTCCTTCTTTCTTAATGTAGCTTTGGGATTCTCTCATGGCTGACGTGAACTATTTCTTGTCTTTAAGAATTTATTTTTTTTTAAAAAAAAGTAGATACTCTCTGACATGGTGTGCCTCTCTTTTCAGTTTGAAGCAAACAGATGTGTTCTAAATCTTCAGAGTTGCTGAGAGCAAATCCCACTCTAAGGGGAAGCAGCAAGTTGTTGGAATGACTGATTGGGTCAAAACTTGTCTCCTTGTTTCATGACAGGTTTTCCAGATCTGGCCTCTTCTCTTCATACTCCTAGAAGGAGATGTTTTAGTTTCGAACAGCCAGTGAACTCTTTATATACTTTCCCTGGTTTTGTGGACCTTTTTGGATACCTCCTGCTGTCTCTATTAACTTGGTACATTCTCTTCCAGCGCTGCTGGGAGGAGCTGCAGTAGGACTTGCAAATACTGGCTCTGTGGGTGTGGGGCAGCAGACAACACCCAGCATAAACACTACCAGTCAGATAGACCCCAGCTCCATCGAGAGAGCCTACGCAGCCCTGGGACTCACCTATCAAGGGAACCAGATGCAGACACAGCCCCAGGCTCAAGTGAAGAATCAGCAACAAGGACAGTCACCCCAGGGTCTGCGCCCTATGAATCCTATGAGTAAGTTTATCTGCTAGTGTGAAATACTACAGGCAACTTTCCCATGCTATATATAATGCAGATTTTCTTAACCTACTAGCTTACAAGTTAATTTATAAAAGGTATGGCTTTGCAGTACTTTAAACTTGAGACAGAAGTTATTACCCAGTGGAACTGGAACATAAAGGGTCCAGACGCCTTCCCTTGGAAAACAAGTTATCCGGGAGAAGTATTTTCTTTGGGAAAATGACTGTTTGAGAACCGATTTTCCAAACCTTTTAATTTCATGTTGTTTTGTAGTTTTATAATTGTATTGCAATGCAAGTTTTAGGCTTTTTAGCAGTTTTTATTTGGAAATGCATGCATTGGGATGCCTGGATTCAAATGTACTTCCTTGTCATTCAGACTGCAGCATTTTACAGTTGCATCTCAGATATGTAATATTTGTTTTAAAATTGAAAAGTAGTAAATAATACTTTCTCTCTGAAGCCTGTCAGAGAGAGGCTCATAACTGTAAATTGGCTGGCTGGCTTATTGCAAAATCATAAAAGACTATACAAGTATTTTAATTTGAAGTGCAATTTTTTCCAACCCTGCTATCACTAGTGTCAAATGAAGTAACCTTTAACTATCAAATCTGATTTTGGTGGTTTTCTACTGTGTGATAGAGTGTCTTACAAATAAATTAATTTCTAGGAGCTCCAAAATGTTATAGTGAGGGTCATAAGAGGTTAAAAGGAATGTCATCTATTTTCCTGAAGCAAAATGTTTCTCTGATGTTGGTTTTGGTGGTGGTGTTTGGTTGGTTGGTTGTTTTGGGGTTTTTGTTATTGGGGGTTTTTTTTTGTTTGTTTGTTTGATTGATTTGTTTTGGTTTTTTTCTAATTTATAGGCATGGAGTTTAGCCTGTACATTCTTACTAGCCACTCCTTGTAGCACTGATTAAAAAAACCCCACTGAAACAGTGTTGAAGAGCTCTTGGAGAGTAAAGAACTGAAGCTTAGTATAGAAAGGACAGGCATTGAGAGTCTAGATTTTTGACAGTTGTTTCATTGTTAGGAACAGGTGTGTGAGGAGGGAATTAGAAGCGAGATAGGAATCACCAGGTCATGACCTGTGTGACAACAGGGCTGATTTAGGAGAAACAGCAGGATTTGGTGAGGACTGTGATGTAAGAGAGATGCAGTCCTAACTAAGCAGATCAAACCAATGGGTGGTTTCATCAGCTGAAAAGAGGCAAAGGTTGACAGTTGTCTTCTACATCAGCTTGCTCTCAGATGGCAAAGTGAATTTGGGAAGGAGAAGAAAGTGACTAAGGGAAGGGAGGCTGGAGGAAGCTTTATGAAAAGACTGTTAAACACTTGGTTGTGATACTAGAAGTATGTATTAGGCTTGATTATACTTATTTTCAGTGGATTTCTCTTGTACGCAGTGCCTAATTTTGCTTGAAATGCAGATTCTGTAGGATTCAGATGTCCTAAATGCATGGTGAAGCTTGGTAATGGCATTCATGCTACTCTCAGCTTCACAAAGTGATCTATTAGAAGCTCCAGACAACTATGATGCATTTTTCTTGACTATTTCAGTCTTAACTGCAGTGTGTGAAGAAAATAAGCAGGTTTTTACAGTGACTGAGGTCTGCTGTGATTCAGAAAAACGGATTTTGTAACGTAACAAAATTACTAGAGGTTTTTCCTACAAAGGATTGTCAGATCTTCCTTCTTAGCATAAACACTGAAGTTAGTTGTAGGATCCTTAAATATGGAGTGGGTGAGAGGGGACCTTGTCAGATGTAGGTGGTAGCTGATGTTTTAGGTTTTTGAAACCTTTGTGAATATATTTTGTAAGCCTCTGAATGACAAAAAAGCCCCAGTTGCTTCTAAACAACAAAAAAAACCCCAGAAGTGGCTGGTAATGCTGAATCTTTATTTAGGGAGTGATAGAAAAGGACTCTGGCATGTAACATTTGCAGCAAATTGCAATTGCTTGTTTGTCATGAAGTTCAGGAAGATGTGCAAGGTAGTAATGTGCTATGATGCAGTGGTGACTTGGAGGTCACCAGTGTTGTGCCATGGACTTTTGTCAGTTTGGGAAAGGAAGAGGGTAAAGAGAGCAATGGGTAATTAAACTCCCTTCACATAAATGAGAGTACTTGAAGGTTGTTGAGCAAGTACTGATCTTGCATGGTAAATGGGCTGTTCATTGAATAATATTTATTCTTCCGTTTTCTAGGTGCAAATCCAATGGGAGTGAATGGAGGAGTAGGGGTTCAAACCTCTAATCTGCTGCCTGACTCAATGTTGCATTCAACCATGAACTCTCAAAAGTAAGTTGAATTATTCTTTGCACCCCAGTGATTTTCATTTTGATCTCATGGCACTTCCTGCATAAACAGTGGGGTAAATGCCATTGATGGCTCTCTCTCCCCTTGGATTTTGTAGCTTTTGTTGCGGTTTTCCAAATCCTTGGGTAGAACAGCATGTACTCTTTCATGGCGTTGTTTTGGTGTCTGTGCAGCTATTTCTGCAGAGTTTGTCCATTGATTAGGGAATGGCTGAACTAGCACTTTGTCCTAACATTATTCTAAAAGAGGCTATGACTGTAAGATGACTAAGCTTGGGCTAGACTTTTGCCCTCAATTCTTGCTCTGTTTTTTGAAGCCCCATGATGAGTGAAAGCGCCAACGTTGCCAGTTTGGGAGCCATGCCAACAGCTCAACCATCCAATACTGGAATTCGAAAGCAGTGGCATGAAGACATTACTCAGGATCTCCGAAACCACCTTGTTCATAAATTGTGAGTAGCCAATGCTAAAACTGTTTCCTTTTAAGTGAGTCACTGCCTCTGAAGTGTATTTGTGGGGAAGGAGGAAGCCCGGCTTCCAAAACCAGGGGGCTAGGGAGTGAGTTTTGTCAAGGTTGGTGAGAAGGGAAAGCAGAAGCACAAAAGATGGAGGTGCCTCTGCTGGTTTGTGTGTTCTCAAGCCACCTACACAGGGAGCTGCACCCTTGGGAGCTGGGGTGGTACCAGAGTCTGTCAGAAGATCCACTTGCTGCTTTGTGTTCAGTTCACTGAGGTTAGTGCTGATGTCCCTGCCTGGGGACATTCTAACCACCTGTGTGCTTTTATTTTTTACCAGAGTCCAAGCCATATTTCCCACTCCTGACCCTGCAGCACTGAAGGATCGGCGTATGGAGAATCTGGTGGCATACGCTCGGAAAGTGGAAGGGGATATGTATGAATCAGCAAACAGCAGGGTGAGATGCCATCCTCTGTTGTCCAGTTGTGTGTGTCTGCCTTGATTCCATAGTGACCGGGGAGTTAGAGGAGTGAAAGCCCAGATGAGGCCCCCAGGCTGAGGAAGTGTGTGTGTTTTGGGGCTGCTGGATGGGGTGCGGGAACCACCCAGCTGCAGGTTTCTGCCTGGGTGTGCCTGTAGGGGTATGCTATGCCTGAGACTTCTCAGCGTCCCTTGAAAGCAGAATGAAGCTCTTCACTCTTATATGCAACCCTTCTTTGGGAGAATCAGAAATGTCTGGTGTGGGCCTAATGGTTCCCAGCAGTGCCCCGTTTTGCCCTATCTGCCCAGCAGCCCCTACAATGGGACAGCCACCCCAACGTAAGATGAAATGTGTGTATGTGGAAGGCTGTTTCCAAGCTTGAATCACTGTGACCTGTTGCCTTTACTTAACGTGTGTGTCATCTCCTTTCCCGACTTGTATTCCTCCCCAACAGGCAGAGTACTATCACTTGCTAGCGGAGAAGATCTATAAGATTCAGAAGGAGTTGGAGGAGAAACGAAGAACCAGGTTGCAGAAGCAAAACATGATCCCAAATGCTCCGGGCATGCCACAGGCTCCCATGAATCAAGGGCCCAACATGGGACAGCCCCAGCCAGGGATGTCTACAAGTAAGAACAGTTGGGTTATAAACTATATGGTGCAGGAGAATCCTGTATTGTGATTTTGTTAGGCTGGTGATCACTTTGCACTTCTTGTTTCATAGATTCCTGGCTTGCTCAAAGTTAAAACAGAACTTCTCCTCTTTGTTCACAAGTACTAGCAAAATCTTTCATTTGCTTATGTGTTAATGACCATAGGTTATCCAAAAGCATTTAGTCATCTGAACAAATTGAAATGTTTTAAACTTTTACAGTTAATTTGTGGGTGGAGGGAATGGAGATTAAGTTACATCCTTCGTGTTGTAGAACTTCAGTCTCCTTAGGTTCACCTCTAATTGATTTAAGGATAACTTAAATTACTGTAAGAGAAATATATTTTCATATTATTTAGTTGCTTGGTGTTCACAATGATCATTAGGAAAGAATTTTTCACCGAAAGAGTGATAGGGCA
>BJBW01005510.1:141951-165886 GCA_004320125.1 Scolopax mira
TAGAGTAGGGTAGATGGTTGGACTCGATGATCCCAAGAGTCTCTTCCAACCTAGACAATTCTATGATCAGCACTATTAGTATTGTTGCTAAGCAGATAGTATGATGATTGGAGTGCTCAGGTATTTATCCATTTGAAAGTTTAGATAGTGCTTGTTTTGTGCCATGTTTGGTTTTTTTTTTTGGACAAGTGGTGTCTTTCCAGCATGCAGTGAAAACCAGATAGAGGTCTAGTAGCTCCCAGCATATGCTACAAGAATCTTCATCCGAGTTGTTTTTGTCCTGCTTGAATTTGAATGTATCTTGGTAAATCCATAAAAATCCAGTTCTGGATCTTTATGCTTGAAGTCAGAACAGGGTTTACTGAGATGCATTACCATGATCCAAAAAAGATACTTAAATGTTGACGCTGTGACTTTATTTGTTTTAACTTCTGCAGGAAATTGATCTTCAGCAGTAGATACTACACTTTCGGTTATTTATCATGTACTCCAGCTAGTTATCAAACTTCAGAGCTTTGATATATACTCTGTTGAACCATATATTTTTCATAGTGCACTAGAGGAGCAGTGACAGTGTAGAGTGCTCTGTAGAAATTCTTGTGAACGTTTGTGAACTACTGAGTTTGTCATTGTACCTCAGTAACATACTTCAAATTTGTCCTCAATTTCTGAAAGCTGACACTAAGTTAAAGGGTATTTCTGTCAGTGGGACATGCTTATACTTTCAAGGAAGTTTTTGGGTTCGCTTCACTTTGAGTACTCTTCAGGAGTGTTTGGGGTTATTAGATTGTGTTGTACTTTTTTTTTTTTGACATGTGGATTTTTGTGTGTAATTATCACTAAATGTTTTGTGGATAAAACTGGGTGTTCTTCTAAATGCCGTAATCTTATTCCAACATCTCTTCTAGATGGTCCTCTTCCTGATCCAACCCTGATACGTGCCAATGTGCCAAACCAGATGATGAATCGTATGCAGGCACAGCCAGGTAAATACTTTGAAGAGAATTGACTAGTGTGATTTTTTTTTTTTTTTTTTTTGAGGGAATCTTGGGATTGGGCAGCTCTTGCTGAAGTGTTATGGCCCTTGTTTCACCCATTTGATTAAGAAAATATCTATCTATATTGTATAACACTTACATAACTATATATGAGAGATATATACAGGGTTTTATATATATCTCTAATAGCATTTCATGATCTTGTAAATTAAACGAGGACATGTTAGTGGCAGAGGGAAGATGGTGAGAATTACTGTAGAGAAGGAAGTGGCAAAGCATTTGTTAGGTAGTCAGGAAGTATTGTAGCCAACATACAAAGTACTCGAGAAATGGAAGATTCAGTTTGGGATCAATACATGAAATTCTAGTATGTAATTAGGATAATACAGCTTTCTGTTGAAAGTTGATCTTCAGCAGCGGATGTGATGCTTTTCTTTATTTATTATGCACTCCTGTAGCTCTCAAACTTCAGAGCTTTGATAACAGGGGAAGCAAGTCTTTGGGGGGGGGGGGGGGGCAAAAAACCCCACCTAGTCAGTACTGTGAAGGAGTAGAGCAGCTTGGACATAGTCATTAAAATTACTCCACGTAACTTGTCGATAGAAGGAAATACTTCCTTTATAGTATTGCATACTTTAAGACTGGTTGCTAGAAAACAAAATGAGGAAGAAACTGACAGGACTGCTTCTCCAAATGTTGAATGGTGCCCAAATGAGAATTTGGGCCTTTGTTTATAAGTGTGGGGGGTTTTTTTTGGCACAAACGCACAGGAATGAATCAGTTTGGCCAGATGAACATGCAGCTGTCACCGATGGGACCCCGGCAAACCCCTCCTCTTCAGCACCCTGGACAGCTAAGCCAGGCTGGGGCCATGAACCAGGTCAGTGTGCCTTGTGGCCGGGTTTGCTTCTGCTTGCTCTGGTTTCCCTTAAATCATTTTATTTAAAAAAAAAAATCAAGTATTAATTCTTCTTTCTCTTGATCCTTTGGTTCCTCTGAATCTTCGTTGAAAGGTTGCTCCTAGTCTATGGTAAGGCTTTAGATCTTAGTGGTGAAAAATGCTTAAAAACAAAGTCTAAGAGGCTTTTTGTGATGCTGCATCCTTTAAAAAAAAGGAACAAAAATAAATCTTAAGTCACAGTCCCAATCTGAAATCAATATCCTATTCCTTAGTTTATAAGGAAAATCATCATAATCACTGTCTTTTGAGAGGAGCTGTAAATAAGCTTTCTATATTGTATCCTACAGATAAGTGACAAGCATCAATTTCTGCAACAGGATAAATGTGAAGTTTTTGTAAAACATTATGCAAGTTTGCGCACATTGTGTGAAGTTAGTTCCTTTCTTTTCCAACAGATGGGATTTCCTTCACGTATGCAGCAACCAGGAGTTGGCCAGCCTTCTGGTCAGAATCAATTCTTACAGCAGACCCAGTTCCCTGCTTCTTCCCCAGGAATGAATGCAGCAAGCATGCCTATGACTCAGCCTGGCACTCAGACACCAGTTTCTCAAGTGAGTTTCTGGTTTGTGGAAGTGGTGTCAGTGGGTTCTGTCGTATGCTGGTTTCGTTGTTTGATTGGTAATGGAGGAGAACTTGTTTTCTCAAGATGCTTTCGGAATTTTAGTCAACTGAATTCATTTATTGAGACTGTTTTCCTGATGTAGCACTGGGAACATTGTAGGCTTGTTCTCAAGCTTAAGTGTGATAGAGGAATTTTAAGTTTGGTTTGATGGAGCAAAGAAGAAAATGTGACTCAGCATGCAGTAGTTAAGAATTTCTTGCTTAACAGTAAGGCAGCAGAGCCTGAGAAATTAATAGGTCATGGAAAAATAAGTCATAAAAAGGCATGTCTGTCCAGGACCATTGTGCATTGCTGGCTGTGGGGGATAGGAGGGTTGTCACTACTAAAGATCTGAACTTGCAGTCTAGCGGTTTCCTTTCTGTCCTTTCCCTCTCCCTTTTCAGCAAGAACCTTTCAGGCCAGGAAGAAGTAGGGAACGTCAGTTTGCTTCTCGTTGATGCTTCTTCCTAGTTTGCAGGCAAGATTATTGTGGAGTGACAGCTTTTTTTCCTTGACCAATACTTTTTTTTTTGTGTAATCTTTTAATGATACCGTTCCAGCTGTACTTATTTGTGATGGTAAATTTAGTTTCTAGTCTTGGGGGTGGGGGCATGGGCACAATAAGTGTATTTGAATGCAATTTTTCACTGTGGTGCATTGTCCCATATTCAGATATTCAGTTTTAGAAAGAAATGTTTTGTGAACGAGGAATGTAGGTATGCCATTCTTTAATATATCAACAACTATAAGTTACTCTATGAAACTTCTCAACTTCTCTTAGACCTGAATAAATTATAAAAGAGCTTTGTATGGAGCTAAAAAAAAATCAAATAGACCGTTTCTCCTTTTGAAATAGAGTTTTAAAAACAAAACAGATTTTAAAAGATATTTGAGTAATTGTGGGAAAGCAGCCCTTTGTCAGTGATTACTTTTGCTTTTCTATTTCAAGTCATTGCATATGTGTACTTGTTTTCCCACAGGCACAAATGACCAGCACTTCCTGTCCTGTGAATTCTCCTGCAATGGCTCCAGGTTCTCAAGGGAGCCATATTCACTGCCCGCCTCTTCCACAGCCTCCCATGCACCGAAATTCTCCTTCTCCGGTACCTAGCCGAACCCCGACACCTCACCACACGCCTCCAGGCCTGGGATCACAGCAACAGCAGGCAGCAGCAGCTGCCACTGCTGCCCCCACACCTACTCCTCAGGCAATGCCACCTGGACCACAGTCGCAAACTATGCACCCCCCTCAAAGGCAGACCCCAACGCCTCCGCAGGCACAGCTGCCTCCACAAGTCCAGCCTCCGGTTCCAGTTACCCCTTCTACAGACCAACAGCAGCAGCCCTTGTCACAGCAGAGCACGACTGCATCTGTTCCCACACCAACAGCACCGCTGCAGCCTCAGCACCCCACAACACCTGTAAGGAAATGCTTTAATTGTGCTTTCCCTGCAAGTGTTTTAAGTGCAACATTGCATTTTCAGGTGGTCTTTCTTTTTGTGTGTGTCTGTGGTAATGAAGGTAGCTTCTGGCGTCCTTAATATCAAAACAGGTTTATTGCATTAGGGAAGTAACCTTTTTGCATCAAGACAAGTCTGTAGATCATCTGGTGTTTCTAGAGGGGGAATGTCAGAATTCTAGTGCATGTTTTGAAATTCACTGTGAAATATGGATGAGATCTTTAGTTCTGTCTACATATGCCTAGCGATGGTGTATACTAAGGAAACAGTATGTAATTTTCTATATACTGGGCTTCCAGTGCATGTTTCTGTAATTGGGAGTTGTATAGAAGTATGTTTTTCAGGTGAAGCAAGTAGAAGGACTAGAAAGAATTTAAACTTGATGGAAATGTAGTATAGGGAGACTAGAGAAAGAAAAAATGGGTTCATTAGAAGCCTGTTTGTAATGTGTGTGGTGTTCCTTCAGCTTTCACAGCCAGCTGTAAGCATTGACGGGCAGGTATCCAACCCCCCATCCACCAGCAGCACAGAGGTGAACTCTCAGCAGACTGTTCCAGAGCAGCAGCAGCCACCCTTGCAGGAAGTGAAAATGGATATTAAAACAGATGAAGGGGAACCAGAACAAACAGAGCTGCAAATGGAAGAGAAACCTGAGGTAAGACTGCTGGCCAGTTTTTGGGTAGGTTATCTTTATCTAGTGCTGCTGGATGGTTTCTGTCTCCGTGCAAGCTATTCCTTCCAGAGCTAAATAGCTGTAGTTGCCGCCTGCTATTTCGATTGTTGTCTTAGTCTACTTCTGCCTAAAAAAGGGTCTCTGTTTTATGGTGAACCAGTGGTAGAAGCCAGTGGCCACAGGAAGGATGATAATACTGTGGTTGCAGCTGTGAGGCTTTGTGGTAAATGCCAGTGTAAGAGGGCACTTGGATATCTCCTTCAGATGCTATTGGCAGCTGTTAAATGTTAGAATATTGGATAATGGGATGAGAGGGAACAGCTTCAAGTTGTGCCAAGCAAAGCAGATACCCTTAATCCTAGGGAAGAGTGGTGGGCAGGATGGCAGATATAAGTATAAAGGACAGAAACATGGATGGGTGGCTTCACAGGAGCCTAAGTGATATGCTCCAAACTACTTTCTAGGTTAAAGTAGAACCGGTCGTGGAAGAATGTAAACCAGACCCAATGGAACAAGAAGAGAAGAAATCCGAAGTGAAGACTGAAATACCAGAGGGGGAAGAAAGACCAACTACTCCAGCTACTCAGTCTTCTCCAGCAGCTGGGCAGTCCAAGAAAAAAAGTAAGCAGGAATATTGTCTCGACTGAAATTCACTGCATCTCCCTAGAGAAATCTACAGGGGAAAAAAAACCCTTGAGCTTTCTTCATTTGTACTGAGTAGGCTTATATGGATTGTTCTTTGTGGCTTTTGGACAAAACTGTCTAACAATACATGTGCTTGTAATTGGTTTTGGGCAAGTTCTTTAAGGTTTTAGTATTAGATGTTAAGCCTTAGTGAAGTTGTCAATACAACAGAGATTTTAAATACTCTTCAGTTACAGATTTTCTAGACAAGTTTTTCTTGGGCCATCAGAGAGGGGTCATATTTGGAAGGCAAACTGTCTGTATTAAATGTAGTGGTGTCTTCCTATGATAAGAACAAGATTCTCTTTATTTTGGCCATTTCCTCGTGTCCAGGTGATCATTTCAATATCCTCCTCAGAATTCAGTGTAGCAGAGGATAAACTAGCCATGCTCAGTAACTTAATCCCATTGTTTGTAGTCTTTTTCCACAGACCTCGCATTTTCCAGAAAGTTTCTTCCTTACAGCTGTTTCTGCTATCTTTCTAATGTTGATTTTTATTTTTTTTTTTTTCCCCAAAAGTTTTCAAGCCAGAAGAGTTGCGGCAGGCACTTATGCCAACACTGGAGGCACTTTACCGTCAGGATCCAGAGTCTCTTCCATTTCGACAGCCTGTGGATCCCCAACTACTAGGAATTCCTGTGAGTGTCTTAGCAAGATGCTTTCCTGGCTTTAATTCAAAACTACTGTATTATGACATACCTGTTTGAGAACAGCTTATGTCTGTCTTTTTAACACTTGTATATCAATGCATTTGAAGAGGTTTAGCTTGGGCAGTGGGACATGCAATGTCTGCCTTAAGAAAGTTTATTTTTTCAAAGGGCTGTTTGGGTCTGTTTTGTTTTTGATAAATAAGCAAGTATATCGTACGTTAAAGGGATTACCAACAGATCCCTGATGCTGTATGGGCTTTTTATGGATATTGTTTCATGTTGGGATGCTTCTGTTGCTGAATTCCGTAGGTTTCTCTCATAATACATAAAACTTGGCAAATATGTGGGAAATTAAGCATGTCAAGACCACTTTTAAAGAATAAATCCTTCAACAATTATTAATCGGTTATGAGCAAGGAGACTGTTCAACTTCTAGTGTTATTTAGATCAAATTTTCTGATTGTTTTAGAATTGTTTTCAGAAGACATTACTATCCTTTGAGAATCTGTGTTAAGCTCTCTGGATTGACTACAAAAGTTTATTATTTATACACAAATACATAGACATATAAGTTAGTTCTACTTGGGTGCTTTGAGCAACATTTCTTGCCTGAAAGGTTTTTGTTTGTTTCTTTTTTTTGCTGTGTGCTTTTTTAGGATAGGTACTGCAAAAATTCAAGGCCTGCTGTATTATGAGCAGACATAAATGTTGCTTCTGTTCTTTAACAAGCTCTCAGTTGGCTATCATATTCTGAGGACTTGGAGGGGAAGTGGCCATATAACTGATGGGGGGATTGGAAAAAGGCATTCTCCTTAAAAGGAGATATGCTAGCTTTTATCGTCTAATATGGTTATTTCTTCTTGTTTATTAGATTGTGGGGTCTATTAAAACCAATCACTTTCTATTAATGCTCTTGTATATCCTTAGATCACAATGGCTGCAAATACATTGCCGTTTCCTACTGTTAGTACTACTTGTTTTGCTGACTAAAATTAGAGTGGCTTCATTTCATCAGGAGTGGAAGAGCATTAGAGCCTGGGAAATAAAGGAATAATGAAAAGGAAGTACTGGGGAGTGATATGGTATTACTTAGTTTTCATTGCATGTCACAAGCAGTTTGACAATCAAGTCAGGGAGGAACCTGTTTTTCTTGATGCACTGCAGAAGAATTTATATGCTGAGAAAGCGCATGCTGTCATTTCACAACCCAGTTCTGTAGTAGTGTTTTGATATGCTGTGTATTCTTGCAGGATTATTTTGACATAGTGAAGAACCCCATGGACCTTTCTACTATCAAGAGGAAGCTGGACACAGGACAGTATCAGGAACCATGGCAATACGTAGATGACATCTGGCTCATGTTCAATAACGCCTGGCTGTATAACCGCAAAACATCCCGCGTGTATAAGTACTGTTCCAAACTGGCAGAGGTGTTTGAGCAGGAAATTGACCCAGTTATGCAGAGCCTTGGTTATTGCTGTGGAAGAAAGGTAAGAAAATAAGTAGTTTTAGTCTGCTGCTTGCTTCTGGTATTTCAGGGGGGGAGAAATATGGCAGTCGCAGTTGTTAGCAGCTTTGGTGTGTCAAAAATTTTGAAAATTTACCATGATTTAGCAATCCTGAGTAATCTGATTTTGAGGGTTTTATGGGTCTTCTAAATTCTATCTAGTGCTTAAATCATCTACTTGTATGTATGCCCTTGGGGGGAAGACATCATTAACTGAAGGCTTATTTTGATTAGGGTGACCATGTTTGCTATTGCAATTTAAACAGATGTGGTTTTGTTACGGTAGAAGAAGCTTTGTCTGTTTCACTGTATACTGAGACTGTATTTCCATTGTCTTGTTTGGATACGCTTTCTGTCTTTGGAGAAGACCTAACTCGAGAATAACAGCCCACTGAGCATTTCTTTATGACTAGCACTTCACGCACTTGCTGCACTGTAAGATCTGTGCACAGAATAAGGTGGAAATAATCGTTGTCTGGGTCACACTTGCTTCCTGTGGAGGGCAAGGGGAAAAAGTGTACGAGTACTAACCCGACCCGTTCCTCTTTGCAGTTGGAATTCTCGCCGCAGACTTTGTGTTGCTATGGCAAACAGCTCTGCACAATCCCTCGAGATGCCACTTACTACAGTTACCAGAACAGGTAAGGAAAACTCACGTGGTGCATTTTTGTGCATGCTGCAATTGATCTGTTAAAAGGCCTGCATGTATTTACATAGACACCCTCTGTATATGTGTACACCTTTGTGGGCCAAGGTAAAAATTGGCTGGAAGTGCCAGCAAAGTGATTTCTTTCCGCAAAAGTTTGCTGTGGTCTTTGCTCTTCCTCTTCTGTTTGCAGAAACGTATTTTACTAAATTTTTATCCTGCAGTTAATTAAATCTTCAGTTATCTACAAATCATATGTACAAGTATGTTGTCTTTTCCTTCTCACGATGCAGCAGTATTTTTCATGCAGAACACTGAGTAAGCCATGCAGCAAGTACATTAATGCTCATAATTCATATTATACTTGGCAATTCTTTGTTTTTCTCATTACATTAACACTGAAGAGCAAAAAGAGCAAACTTATTTTTGTGTGGTGCAAACCTTCACTGGAAGGTTTGTGCGTTGAATTCTTTAGTAGATGGATGCTTCCTTTTTCTCCCCAAGTTTCCTTAAGGGAGTTGTCTTGCAGTAGCTGTCAGCAGCTCTGTAAAGTGCTGTCACTTTTACAGGTCTTTTGAGTAAATTTTTTTTGGCTTGAGGTTTATTAAAGGATTTAAACTTATTTGACTTCTGAAAAAAGGTTTCTTGCTAGGCTTCTCTTGCCAGTTGGGGTAGTGAGGGAGGAAGAATCAGGGAAATACATGCTTTAACTCTACTACATTCCCTGGGCTGTCACCAGAATGTGCCTGTTAGAGTAGAGGGCTGGTTGCCTCCATACTATATCACCTCCATCAATTTAGTTCCTGCTTCCCATTCTTTCAACACCTTAAACAAAAAAACCCAAACCCAGAACAACAGAAATACTAAGGCTTTTACCTGAAAGCCGAGATGATTTTGCAAGAATTGTAGTTTTCTTGGGCACCTGGTCAGGTCAAAGCAACCAAAGAACTTACAGGAGTTACATCTTAACCTTCTTTGGCTTCATAAAGGATTATAGCAGTGAATGGAGGAGTTTTAGTAGTGAAGTAGAAAATGAACTTACAGTATCTCATAATAACTATTACAGTTTTAGACTTAGAACGTAGAGCTTTTTATATCATGTCAGTACCTTCTGCTTACATTTATCTGTGGACAAGCCCAAAAAGCCTTTTATTAAAAAATGTGACATGCTTTACAGGTTTTCAAGCATTAGAAGGGAATGTTTGCACTATAGCAGGTGCATACATATGACTTGTAAATTACATGCATATATATCTATAGACTGAAATGTACAATTCCAGAAGTACTGTTCTCTGCGTTCTCAGATGGAAACTGGAAGAGAGGGTTGAGACCTGTCTTTTTAGCCTAACAGCTGCTATAGTGTTGGTTTGTGTGGCTTTATAATAAACTTGTTTGCATTTTCTTTTATTTCTTTTTATTTTTAGATGCCTTGTGCACTCATTTAACATGCCTTAATAATGGAGAGGCCACAGTTTTAGAACATTTTTGAGGGCTGGGGTAGAATCTTGAATTAATCACTATTTTATTCACGTATGAATGAAATCTTTCTCTGTGATGCTGGCTGTACTGATGCCTGGACTGTTCTACACTCAAACTGGGCTATGGCAGAATCGTATCAATATAGAGCTGTATGTGTGTAGTTAATGTTACGTATTTAGTTAACGTACAGTTTGACAGTTCTATAATTAATGTCTATAAGAATTTTGAGGACAGATTTTGTTCCTGAAGCTTCTGATGTTTAGCTTTCCCTTTCAACTGGGAGAGAATCCTGTGGCCTTTCAGCATTTGTACACTTAAGATGGAAGACGATCCCTCTTCCATTGATCTCCTGCAGATCCTCCTGCCAACAGAACTGCTGTGCTGATGTGCAAGTCAGAGTAGCAGTTCTTCCTTCCTTCTGCTCTTTCCCCTTTCTCATTTTAATTCTTTGCTGTACGTGGCATGGATTATTAAAATGAAGAGGGTATGGGTATGCTAAAATGGAATACTCTTGTTTAATTTGCTTTAATCACTTGCTGCTTGTGAACCCATTTGAGAGATTTAATGCTAATCTGTGCTTTGCCTTGGCTTTCTGCTTTGTGTTGTCTTGTCCTGCTTCTATGTTTTTGGTTTTTGTCCTGCAAACCCCCATTTCTTTGTTCATGTGTGTTATTTTTTTTTATTTCTCCTTTATGCTTGTCATTGTCTGCACTTGGCTTTGATTGCGCAAAAAACCAAAACAAAACAAAAAAACACCACAAAAAAACAAAACCAAAAAAACAATGTCGGGCCCATAAATCTGCATCATTGAATATCCCTGTCGCCGTTGATGACCTGCTCTCTGCTCCTGTCCCTTCCTTGGCCTGCTGTGATTGGTGGCTCCGTTGCTTGGCTTGGGCTGTGTTGTGTGGATGGAGCAGTTCACCCAAATATGGCCTTCTTGCTGACAGGTATCATTTCTGTGAGAAGTGCTTCAATGAAATCCAAGGGGAGAGCGTTTCTCTGGGAGATGACCCATCACAACCTCAAACGTGAGTGATTAGTGTTTGCTTGGGCTGTGCATTCATAAACTGTGTCATGGTGTACAGTGCTTTCTCAAAAGGAAGGAGTTCAGTTTTAGGTAACCCTTCCTGTTTGTAGGCTAGTAGAAGGTGGACCAGACATTCTTTATAAAAGCCAGGATTTGTGCTGTAGATTTATCTTTTTTTTTTTTACTTTAAAGTCTGGACTGACTGTAGTAAAAAATAAGCACTTAGTGCTTAAAATTGTAACCACAGCAATAGAGGGGAAAGAAGAGAATTGCTGCTTTTCTGGAAAAAAATCATTTTCTGAAGAAAGCACTGTTATGAAAAAAATTGTAATGCAGAAAAATAACCAAGCCTGCAGGCAGGTGATAGACATAATTTGAAATAGTCAAATGTACTGTTCTGTTATAGACGGGCCATGCTATTAAACTTGTACTCAACTTCAAATTGTTTTTCGTCCAAATCAGAAGCAGACAACCTCCTTTTGCCATACAAATATTTTACTGTTGGAGAGCCATCTGCTTACAAGAAATGCTGTGCAGTTATTGAGGAGATCATGGTAAAAGGCCAGGCATGGATTTAGTTGCTTCTTCCATGCTGGTGGCAAACTGTTGGGACAGTCTTTCATTCTGCTGTACCTTTCTCACACCTCCTCCAGAAAATCTTGAAACAGAATTTTGGGAGACTAAGGAAGCCCTGGAGGGACAGATGACTGCTGGGTAGTTACTCTTGGAGCTGTTGAAGAAAGCTCTTTGAGAAGGGCATTGCAGGAATACTGTAGATAAAAGCAAGTGAGGAACTTTAGAAAGTCTGAAGCCAGGGGGAGAGTTGTCCAAGTTGGTTTTTTTTTCCCTTTTCTTTCTTTTCCCACAATCTGTAGTTAAAATGAACAGGAGCAAAAGAGATTAGGAGCATACATTGGGTCCCGTTTACGGTTCTTCTTATCATATTATAATAATAGTTTGAGGTAATTGGGAGATTACATTTTTCCTCATTTATCTGATAAGGAGCTTGAAGTATTCTGCAGGTGGCACTATTTAGAATAAACACTGAAACAAAAGGATGGAAAGGTTAATGCACCTCATGCAAGTTGGATTGAGTCTCTGTCATTGCTTCTCAGAGGCATGTACTGATCCTCTGGTGTTACACGATATGCTCTTGGGGGTAAATTCTCAGAGATCTGTGTATTCTTGTATGATTGTTCTGAACTATTTTGAGCCAGACTTGTATAAAAGATACCTGGGACCTCAGTGTCAGAGATGTCATTTCTAGCCTTGCAAATGCTGTAGGAAAGGTAAAGATAGTGTAGAGTACTGGCTGGGCTGAGGTTGTGGGGTTTGGAAGCTGAAATTTATTTTTTGAAGTTAGTCTAGGAGCAGGGCTAGGGTAATCTGAAATAAGGTAACCTTCCTTTCTCAAGTAATCAAAAATAGTTGGAATTCTCTGCCTTCGGAATATCAGAGAGGCATATCAAATAGTCCTTTCAACATGAAATAGTGATCAGACTGGTCCAAAACTTGAATGTCAGCAAGTTTTACCATTTATCCTGTGGTAAAACTGAATAAGGAAGCAATAAGGCACACTGTCCCATAGGAAAGAATGTTTTCCTCAGGCAGAGTCGAGGATGGTATATACTTCAGATGTCTGTCACTTTGTGAAATGCAGTTCCTTTCCTTGTAATGCCAGTGAGTGTTTTAAAAATCTGCTTGCAAGTTTTGTCTTGGTGTGTGGATATGTGTGGTGTGGTATGAGTGTATGTTGTCTTGTGTTAAAACTGAGTTTTATTGCCTGTTTCTCCATAGCACGATAAACAAAGAACAGTTTTCAAAAAGGAAAAACGATACACTGGACCCTGAACTGTAAGTAATGCTGTTGCTTTTTTTTTAATGATCCTCGCTTTATTATAATTATTTTGTAAAAGACATGTTAGTTATTCACCATCAGCTTTGTGTTTTGATGTTGTCCAAATTTTATATAGCTCTGTTAGTAGGGGTGGCTTAGTAAGTGGCATATCTGGCACTCTGTCCTAAGAACCCAAATCACCACAACTATACTTGAGAAATATGTAACACTGTGTGTATGGGCTGAAATTACTGCATTTTGTCATCTTAAATGTGGATTCGATGGAAGGATGAATGCAAACAACTCTCCTTTGGAACCCTGCTGTGGCAAACACTCAAATCTCAGAACTGATTTGAGTGATTTGTCAGTAACTCTTTAGACGGTGGTGGCTTTTCCAGTTGTTGTATTTTACAGGCAGCTGTAGGAGAAGGAAAAGTTGTTAAATTTGAATCAGCCGATTCTTCTACGCTGCCCTGGAAGCAGAACTGTAGACATTCAGTAAAGTTATGATGGTGACTCAGCTGCTTTTCTCTATATTTCTGAGGGTTTTTTTGAAGCCACTTTACATGCTCCTGTATTACACACCTATGCTGCCTCTCTGCAAACATTATCTTCATTCTCTAATGCATGAGCAAAAAGGATATGTATTCTTCCCACACCATCCTTCAGGGCATAAGGGTCAGCCAGTTCTTCTGTTTTGCAAGGGTTGTGGGAAGGAGAGAATAGTAACTTGATTCATAACTCTTTTCCTTTTGTTATAGTGAAGATAAAGCATAATGCTAGAATACAAGCCTAATTTGGTATGATACCATGTGCCGTACATAAATGACAGCTATTCATTCAATGTTTCAGACTTTTATAAATAGCCATGCTCAAAAGGAGCCAGTTTCTCCTGATTAGTGAAGCAACCTTGGGTATTTTGGGGAATTATATTCATCAACATCTGTGAAACAGACCATACCACTTACCTCAGTTGTCCTTAACTCTCTGCTAGACTTATGAAAGGGACTTGATGTTGCTTCTGTTTAATTCCTTCCCACCTTTCTGCAGTATATTTGCAACGTAGTCCAGCCTTCAAGCATAGTGGTGCAACTATCAGCCAACTATTTTTCCCAGTTCTTTGCTTCCAACACCTGTGAATTCATTTTCTTCTGTTCATTATAATAACAGGCAATTTACAGATTTTATGCTTAGAAGGGCTTCACTTCAAAAATAATAATAAAAAAATTCGTGAAGTAAATGGCAGTAAGGCAACCAAACAGTAATAACATGTCCCTTGAGCTTGAGCTGACAGATTCTAATTCATTCGGGAGGCTGTTCACAGCATAGAAGTGCTCCCTTTATTAAAAAGACTCAAGAGCCTACATGCTAGAACTTGTGTAATAGAATATTACAAAATATACAAGCACGTAATGATACTACTAACCTTCTTCCCTTCTTCTTTTATTTCCTTCAACAGATTTGTTGAATGTATAGAGTGTGGAAGAAAAATGCACCAGATCTGTGTTCTTCATAACGAGATAATCTGGCCTTCTGGGTGAGGAATTTTTCCTTAAGTAGAGAGTATATGATAGATTTACTATAGTTAGTGCATAAACTTCCTTATATTGGTTAGGTTTAAGAAGTTGCATTCCCACCTGAAAATTGTACAGAATATATAGGGTAACATCAAATTTAGGCATCATATCTTACTGTGTTGTATGTGAAGTTGTTTCTAATTTTAAATGTTTCTAACATTTGTGAGTGGAAGAGTGCCTTTCAGGCTTATGTTTCAGCCTTTTATGTTAAAAGATATTAGTCCTTCATGAAAAGATGTTTTTAGTTCTTGTAACAATTTCATACTGTTTGTTTTGTATAAATCATATTTTGTCGTCTTAAAAAAAATTGTAACAACTAAAGAATTTAACAGGTGAAGTCACTTTTTTGACCTTGGTAATGAGATTGTTTTTAAAATTTAATCTTGTCTTTTTTAGATACTTCATAGTTCTTGATTAAAAATACTGGGGATTTTTGCAATTCTTTAAAAGCTTTCAAGAAAAGCTGATAAATTATATATATATAAGGATCTGTGAGAGCTTAAATATTCCCTTTCCCGACAAGAAAGCTATGATTTGTACCATTCTTTTGCCCCATCCACACTGCTGCAGAAGAGGGCAGACATCCTGTAACTGAGGAAGAATCTGTCCATTGTTTCATACTACAGTATAGATGGACTTTTAGAAAAAAAATCAGCCTTTTGCTGTATGTATTCCAGCATCTCATCTTCATCAGATACAGCAGTTTGAGACTATTTTTTCCAAGAATACTTCAAACCAATATTGTTAGACTTGCCAACAGAGACCCTGTTTCCTAGGCTTGAAGGAGGTGACACGGGTGACTGAAAGGAGGTGCACCCCCTGGAGCTCAGATCCTTCTCTGCAGCTCAGAAACGGTTGGACCATTTTCTGCCAGCACTGTTCTCTGTGATGTTTTATATTTCAAATTGCAGTTAAAGTATTTTCCAGACAGGATAAGAGCTGCTGAAAGATTTTGCTTCTTAGATGCTAAGGCACTTAATGGTCTGACTTGGGGTGGTTTTTCATTGTCTTCTGTTTTTACTGTAGGTTTGTCTGTGATGGCTGCCTAAAGAAAACAGGACGAACCAGGAAAGAGAACAAATTCTCTGCTAAAAGTAAGATGCTGACACTTTTACCAATAAGTCTTAATTTGTTAAGAATGGGGAAGAGGTGGCTTTTGTGTTCATTTTGCATTAGTTTCAAGCTTTTTAGATAAAGGAGAATACTTTTAGTCGGTTCTGAACATGAGTTGTGTGATGTTCAGAATGTTTGCGTTCACAGGTGTTTGGTTAATACTCTGTTGTAGAGGGTTAATGTAATGCAAGATACATGTACTTTTATCTCAATTGCAGTATTAATATCGTTGGGTAGTAGTTGCTGTGTGACTGCAGTCTAACTTAAATTTATGATAACGTGTTCTAGTCACAGTGACTACTGCTTCTCTTAAAAGCTTTGGGGGAGATAAAGGTTTCAACAGCTGGTGACAAAACTCTATAGACATTTCCTCTTGATCAAGGCAGCAGATTTGAAGGCAGTGTAGGAGGAAATATGTGCAGTCATTGTCCATCTGTTCTATAGACAAAACAAGTCCTTCAGAAGCTTCTTAAGTTGGTGTACTTCTTACAAATAGTGAGTATTTACATTTTTGCTAAAATAAAAAAATATAATAAAATCCCCAGCCAACCAATAGAATCAGGATTCTAACAAGTATTAACTGTAGTGCTAAGGAGCTAATTCTTAAAGTCCTTCAAAAAAAGAGGAAGGAGGGTATCAAAGGCTGGAAATTATCTTGAAATTTGGGGGGTGGCTTACAGTTCAGTCGCAAAAAAGTGTTCTCTTCAGCTGTTCATATGAAATGTAAAGCAAACCACTCAATGAATGGTTTCAACATCTGAGTCTTTTTCCAAAATCTCCAAACTTAAAATCTCCTAAATTCCCCAGGAATACAGCGAGACCACAAGGGTTCTTTTACAGTTTTTATCAGGTTGTATTTAGCAACCTGTGTGTATTGCCTATTTAATATGTATAGTGATGCTTTACTGGAAGGTTTCAAATTGGAAAAATGAAAAGGTGATTGGATGTGTAATTCTACCATAAGTAATGTCCAGCAGTGAGACAGGGCCTGTTACACCAGAAGTCTTAAACTCCCTTTCAGCTTTAGTTTTTGTGTCAGCTAATGTAATGCTTGTACTTCTTTCGTATGGATTGTTTGAAAATGAGAAACTTCTACACTACCTATATCACTTGTAGATACACTTGTGTTTAGTTGCTCTTTCCATTATTGAAATACATTCTTTAGACAGAATATACTTCCAAATGCAACACCTGCTCTTGAAGCTATGTCTGAGAGCAGTGTTTTGTAATGTGGTTCAAGTAATTAATAGCTTCTATTCAAGAGGAGTCTTAATTGTGATTGACTTTTAAGACAGATAAAAACTGGGTTGAAATACACATTCTTTCATCATTCAAATAATGTGTAAAGCATCAGCGTGCCTGACACAATCAGGAAGTGTTGGTGTTTAGGGCTAAAGCTTTAATTTACAATGACATAGCACATGCATCAAGAGTCACCTTTCGTTTAGCCTCTGAATGGAGAAGTCACAAGTGAACAGTTCAGTTGTGTGTATATTTAGAGCTGGTTTTTACTTCTGCAGGGTTACCAGCAACACGACTTGGTACCTTCTTGGAGAACAGAGTCAATGACTTCCTAAGACGACAGAACCACCCTGAGGCAGGAGAGGTTACAGTCAGGGTGGTACACGCGTCTGACAAAACCGTTGAAGTAAAACCAGGAATGAAAGCAAGGTATATTTTTTTCTCCATTTCTAATTTTGCTTTCTTTTGGAGGAGGTGGAAGCTATTAAATTTACTTACATGCTACTCTTTTGAAAATGTAGACTGTTGTATTCGAAACCTCACCACTGACCAGTTCTTGGCAAAGAGATGTTACAGCAGCATATTAATTACTTGCAATGACCGTCATCTTTTGCATAGTAAAAAGCAGATGCCTTGTATTTTGAGTAGTCTGTAAGCATTTAACTTCCAAATTGCACTAAAATGACTCTTACAGTAGCCGTCATCATCGTTGCTTTTACCTAGTGACATGTGTGCTCTAATATGTGAACGTATTTGGTATTCCCCTTTACCCTCTGCAGGTTTGTAGACAGCGGAGAGATGGCCGAGTCTTTCCCTTATCGTACGAAAGCGCTTTTTGCCTTTGAGGAAATTGATGGTGTGGACTTGTGCTTCTTTGGGATGCACGTACAGGAGTACGGCTCAGACTGCCCTCCACCCAATCAAAGGTGAGGAGCTGCACGACAGTGTATTTTATTTTTGGTACTGTCTCAGTTGGGTGAACCTCCCCGAGTTCTGTAGAGAGCTTTGGTGTTGGGAATGTGAATGCTCTTGGTTCTGTTGGCTTCTAGAAACGAAGTAGCTTTTATAGGGAATATGCCAGTTAAGAGGTACACTAGAGGTAAATTGGGATCAGAGGATTTGAAGACTGCTGTTTTATTGGATGCTTCAAACTTTATAAATTAATGTGAATAAACATGTAGAATTGCTTAGAAATCTCTGCTTCTCATCATGCCTTTTTTATGCTTTTTTTAGGCGAGTGTATATATCTTACCTTGACAGTGTTCATTTCTTCCGCCCCAAATGCTTGAGGACTGCTGTCTATCATGAAATACTAATTGGATATCTAGAATACGTCAAGAAACTAGGGTAAGTCTTTTTTAATGGTTTCTTTCTTTCTTTCTTGAAACATGTGGTATTTGTGCTAGGTTGTTTGTGTTGCAAATGAAATTACTAGATCTTGTTGCACTGAATATGGTGCCTGAATAGCAACCAGTGATAGAATAACTCAGCAACAACTGTGTTTAGTTGAAAAAGATAAAAAACAAAGGGATTGCAGACTTTTCAGGAGAGGCTTATGCTTCAGATATTTTTAGGTTTCCAAACTCATGTAAAACTTCCTCAAGTCTAATTAGAAAATATGAGCCTTTTAATCTGGAGTCTAAAATTTTGTTGGCCTTTCTGATAGTGCAGTCCCAGTGTAATGCCACTGCTTTAATCGGGTCATTCCTTTGGGCTGGCAAGTAAGTTCTTACCCATGTTTATGAGGAGAAAAGCGTATTCTGTCTGTGCTGATTAACTCTATAACAGCTGTGTAAGGTCACTAAGAAATCTCTTACAGCAGGAGTAGTTGAAACTGTGAGAAACTGAAAAGTTGAAATAGAAAGAGGAAAGTATACTTGTGACAGGGCTAAAGAGAACACAGAACAACTGAAGAATAAGAAAGGTGGAAATTTAATTACCATGATTGCTGAAGTAGAAAAGGCAGTGAAATATCAGTCCATTGTCAAAGGTACCTGGTGTAGCTTGGCAGAGAGTTATGCATGAAAAAATTATTAGGGACTATGTTTAGTTGCACAAGAAAAATAGGGGAGTCAGAGTGGAGGTGGGTGTGAGGATATATTGCTTAGTACTTCATGTGAGGATATGTTGCTTACTGCTTCAAAGGTACATGTTTGGCTTCTTTCTGATTTTTATTTGTGTGTGTGTGTATTTTCTAACCTGTGAGTCTGTAAAATCTCTGCATAGAGCTCAGGCGTCAGTTTTACTTAATGCTGTTTTCTGTGTTAATGGGTAACATCAGGTTCTCATTTTGAGAAAACAATATTGGTCACGCAGTATCATCTCTCCCTTCTTGGGCAGAAGGAATGACAACTGGCTGCAGTTGGCCAGGGTTTGGTTAGGATTCTGCAGAGCTGTTTCTCAACACATCAAGGATGGTTATTTTTCTCTAACTTGAGATCTGATTATTCCTCTTACTGGAGTTTTTTGAAAAAAAAACAAACCAAACTAATAGAGAAGAACTGAGGATAAAGAAGTGATCTTTCTGGTATTATATTATCTGCATCTGCTACTATTTGAATATAATCTGTCTTCATCATACTTAGATTTTACCCAGTAGCATAGGTTGACAGTGACTGTTTATTCCCATATTATGAAACCTTTTAAAACTGATCCTCAAAGTTTAAAAACAGGATTTACAGTAGAAAAATGAATTGTGTGTTTTAAGTTATTCTGTTGTTAAAATGTTGCTAGATAACAAACGACTGCACTCTCTCAAGGAAAAAGAATTCTGGCTTTTACTTCTGAAATACCTAGTCTCTGTCTTTCTCTTAGTTAATTGGGAGGTGGCAATTGCAGGTATATATTGGGCTTTGATTTTTTTAATCTAGACTGGAAAACATGTACACTTTATATGAACTACTCTGTACATAGTGCTGAATTTTAGTTGGTGAAAAGATGTTAATGCTCTCACATGGATGAAGCTGGAACGAACACTGGAATTAAAATCTCGGAGAGCTGTAATTATTGTCCATCTGGTAACACCAGCCAACTTTGTGGTGGCTCCATCTGGTGGCAGAGAGGAGAACAAGCTCTAGTATTAATTGTCAGAACCCACATGTGCTTTTTTTTTTTTTGTCTAATGATGCTAGGTATACTACTGGACATATCTGGGCATGCCCACCCAGTGAAGGAGACGACTACATCTTCCATTGCCATCCTCCTGACCAAAAGATACCCAAACCCAAACGACTGCAAGAGTGGTACAAAAAGATGCTAGACAAATCTGTGTCAGAGCGCATTGTTCATGATTACAAGGTTTGTTAAGTGTATGTTTGTATGGGGGAGGGTGTGTTGACCAGTCTTGTCTTGGTTTCTTCCTTGCCTTATGCACTGAGTCTCATTTTTGGAGTTTACTATCTTAGGTTTAAGTTAAATGAGCACTAAAAGTTTAGAGTTAAAGTATATCCTCTTCAAAGCACGTAGCTTCTGATATGATTCTAGCAAGAGATTTGGAATGATAGCTCAGAAGAAACTAAATTCTCAAGGAATACTGTAAAAGTAAATTTCATTTCATTAATATAAAGAAAACATATGGAATATGGAATACTTAATCTGCTGTTAAATAAAATTGCAGTGTTAGAATGCTTGACACAGTTAAAATGATATAAAGTCTTTGGAATTATCAGGACTTCAAAGCTGGTGTTGACAATATAGCAATCATTATTGTCCCACCTGGTAAGTATGCATACTGAAGTCTACCACATGGCAATGATTTATTTCTTCAGAGTGGGAACATTTGAAATACATTTGATGCACTGTCTGTAACCGATGCAGCATTAAATCTGCACTTAAAATGTGCCCTCATATAATGAACTGAAATATTAATCTCTCCTTTGTTTGATATGCTGGTGCCTTTTTATTGTTAACTGAAGAGCTTACCTTTACTCATGTGACTTGTAATAGTGGTGGTAACCGAGTGTTACATTCTTTTTCAGGACATATTTAAGCAGGCAACAGAAGATCGTCTAACAAGTGCAAAAGAGCTGCCTTACTTTGAGGGGGACTTCTGGCCTAACGTCCTAGAGGAGAGCATTAAGGAACTAGAGCAAGAGGAAGAAGAACGGAAGAGAGAGGAAAACACTAGTAACGAAAGCACGGATGTAAGGATGCTTCTGCTATTTCATGATCTGATGTAAAAGTTGTGATTACCCACCCCTAATTAAAAAAAAAGGGGGGAGGGGCTAGGCACTTCTCTTAACTGGCTTTCTCGCTTCACTCTAATATAGATTTCAATTTTACATTTTATAAATTAGAGCTGTTAAGATACTACTAAGCTACCTTTGTATGAGCAGTGGCTGTTCATAATGGCTATAAACCAAACTAATTACCAAAGTCAATTAGATTGAAATAGTTGCTAGTTGAATATTTCACTGCTGATATCCAATTATTATCAATATTCATGCTGCAACCTCAACCTGACTTGAAAGCTTTTTCCTTAAGCTCTAGCTTTTGTACTGTGGCTGTTTTTTTTTTAACTTAGATGTTATGATACCAGTTTCTGCAGAACATCTTGAGAAAGTAACAAGAAACCTCTGATTTGGTTGTTTACTTAGTATAGGATTTTGTTTCTAGTAGAAAGCTTTAAGGCATTGATGATCTGAAGCCCAAAATCCTGCTGAATTGTTGTAGGGGTACTTAAACTAGACAAGTTTCTTGCTGGCATCTTGTGCAATTTTTATTTTTTTGAGAACATGCAATAACTGTGTTTTCATGTCCCACAAAACAAAAAGGGTATGCTTCCTAGTTCACCGATAAATTTGAAAATGAACAGATGTGGAATTAATGCATCTGTGCATCCTTGGTCTTCTTTTATTGAAGAAGTGGTCAATCTAGGATAAAGTTAGTAGTTCTGCTCACATAGTAGTATTCGTTAGTTAACTCTGTTTAAGCACTGCCTCTTTGTCACTTTATTAGATACCAGATTTTTGTTGGGGTTTAGAATTAATCTTTTCCCCAAAGACCTTTGGATCAAAAAAGTTAGGTTTAACATTACAACTAGAATTTGTGGTTCTTCTTTCAAGGACTTTGAATAAACTAAGTGCAAGAGTAACCTGGGCATTAGGCAACTTGATACCAAATTTGCATTAGCTAACATCTTACTAGAGAAAGTATTATTTAAAGGTTTGTTTTCCACTTGGCATAGCTGCAAATTCCAATCTAATATCTCACAAACCAGTCATGAGGCATCTGACCTACCTCTGCGTGCGAGGTTGGTCAACACTTAGTTGATCTTTCACAGCAGTTTGGTCCCAAAATCCTGCAGTGGGGGAAGCTTGCAGCATATTGCTATTTAACCTTTATTATTAAAAATAGTTTAAACCCTTTATGGATTCCTGTGTTTCACCTCTTGAAAATGAGGCAATGATAAACTGTGCTCTCAAATGAAGTGATGGTCATCCATGTTCACTGGAAGTTTCCATGCTGACAAAGTTATTTTAGGCTTTGGAAGAATGCTTATTTGGATAAGAATTGCTTTGATCCTTGACCATCATATGGTGTAGTGTTTTGAGGGGCCCTCTGAGAACTACAGAGAGGAATAAACTGTTCATTGCTAATTGATTATAATTGAAATTAAGCTGACCTGTTTTGTTCAACTGTTGCAGGATAAGACAGGAGGAAGGGGCATAGTAAAAATTGCCCTACTGATGCCTTTTGGATCAAAAGAACAGCTTCATATCAAAATCTGTTTAATGCAGTCTATTAAAAAATAAAAATCTGTCAGAGAGCTGTGACAAACTAAATCTAGGTGGATTAAGTCTTTGTTACCTCTGGTTAGTGCAATATCAGTTGCACTGAAAAACACATTTTTTCAGTTACTTTTAGCTTTGAATTGCATTGAGAAGCTATCTGCTGAACTAGTCCTGGGATTGATTATCCAGAGGTCCTACACGTTCAACTGCAGCAGACCAACAGGTTTCAGTAAAGAGTGTTTCCCTTGCACCTCTATGGAGTATGCTATATACTCTGCTTTAAGTATTTTTAGAACTAAGTATTGCTGGTACTGATATCTTCTGGGGTGATTCTAATGGAATTAATGTTTCAGGGGATCCTGGCAAGGGTCTTTGGAGTAAATTATTATGTAGTGTGTTTTGTCCTGCAGTTATAGAAGATGTGAAAGTAAAACGCTTATGTGGTGTGACTTAGATACCTGACACAAAATGCCTTTAAAATTAATAGGTAAGCAAGGGAGACAGCAAAAATGCCAAAAAGAAGAACAATAAGAAGACAAGTAAGAACAAGAGCAGCTTGAGTCGTGGCAATAAGAAAAAGCCTGGCATGCCCAATGTGTCCAATGACCTCTCCCAAAAGCTGTATGCCACTATGGAGAAGCACAAGGAGGTAAGAGTTAATAGAATGAGAAATATGTATTTTACTTAAGAGATTTACAAAGCTTTGATATTTCAGAGTTGTGCCCTGTAAATCATACAGGATTGGCTGGAGAATTGGGTGGCAGACCAGACAGGTACCAGTAAGCCTGAGTGATCTTTGCTGTGAGGGCAGTGGGGATAAATATAACTTTGCTTGTACAGAACTTCCTAACAGTCTAGATCATCACAACAGTTTTACTGTTACAGTTCAGTCCTGTGCTCCTTACCTTCTGAATGCTTCTGAAGAAGGCCAGCCTGCAGAGCACCCAGAGGTTTGAAATTTCCCAGCCCGTACAAGCCCACCACCCTGACAGAGCATCATTCAAGTGTTAGATGGTCCTGGAACTGTACATTCGGTGTAATGAAGTTTGGCAACCCAAACATCTCGCTAAGTGCTGGCTTACCGAGTCTTTTTACTTTTCAGGTCTTCTTTGTCATCCGTCTTATTGCTGGCCCTGCAGCCAACTCCCTGCCTCCCATCGTTGAGCCTGACCCACTCATTCCGTGTGACCTGATGGATGGGCGCGATGCTTTCCTAACCCTTGCTAGAGACAAGCACCTGGAGTTCTCCTCACTACGAAGGGCTCAGTGGTCAACCATGTGCATGCTGGTGGAACTGCATACTCAGAGCCAAGATCGCTTTGTTTACACCTGCAACGAGTGCAAGCATCATGTGGAGACCAGATGGCACTGCACTGTGTGTGAGGTATGCTGGGGGAAGTCTTCCCTACTTGTGTTTCCTTATCTTTGTGCCCAGACTGTTCTAATTAATTTCTCAATATTAACGGGTAGAAAAATATCTGTACAGTAATGGTAGGATTGGCTGAGGTTTTTTCTGAAGAGCTTCTTCCAGAGTCAGAAGTGTTGTGCTGCAGTATTTCTGTAAGTAGGGCTCTGCATTGTCTGACTGACACACAGGTCTTGCTGTGCTAGAAGTCAGACTCCTGTACTTGGGTGACTCTTGCACTACTCTGTTGTCTGTAGAACGCTGCAAACAGTGTTTTTGTCCTCAGAAGTGTTTGCAATACCAATGTGTTTCAAGACTAAGTCCAGTGGTCTGGGACAA